>CM077264.1:10511313-10611313 GCA_039654775.1 Spinibarbus caldwelli | reverse complement strand
CTCCAGCACTCTTGGCATAATGCGGAAATCTCTGATTCTCTGTGTCTCTCTCGCTTCTGATTTCTCTTCCTGAACCCTATCTCCATCTCCTTTTTCTTCTGCTGACCTATGAGTCACCCAAACAACCCGAACTAGACCTGTGATTCCCAGTCTGGAGAATATACCAAACTCCATGGGGTTCCTGGAAATTGTGATTTAGCTTTAGTTTTTTATATATATATCTGAGTCTTAAAGGGTTACTTCACCCCAAAATGAAAATTTTGTCATTAATCACTTACCCCCATGTCGTTCCAAACCCGTAAAAGCTTTGTTCGTCTTCAGAACACAATTTAAGATATTTTAGATGAAAACCGGGAGGCTTGTGACTGTCCTATTGACTGCCAAGTAATTACCACTGTCAAGGCCCAGAAAAGTATGAAAAGCATCGTCAGGATAGTCCATCTGCCATCAGTGGTTCAATCTGAATTTTATGAAGCGACGAGAATACTTTTTGTACGCAAAGAAAATAAAAATAACGACTTTATTCAACAATTTGTCTCCTCTCTGTCTCTCTGTGTCAGCGTAGCACCATTTTGGAGATTATCCACTGAATGCAAGCAGCATACACTCTTCTGTGTTAGCGCAACACAAGGATACGTTTTCTACGTGTATTTACGCTTTGATCTAAATGAAAATAGCGCATCCTTGAGCGTATGCTGCTTGCGTTCAGTGGATAATCTCCAAAATGGCGCTACGCTGAGACAGAGAGGAGACGAATTGTTGAATAAAGTTGTTATTTTTATTTTCTTTGCGTATTCTCGTCGCTTCATAAAATTCAGATTGAACCACTGATGGCAGATGGACTATCCTGACGATGCTTTTCATACTTTTCTGTGCATTGACAGTGGTAATTACTTGGCAGTCAATGGGACAGTCACAAGCCTCTCGGTTTTCATCTAAAATATCTTAAATTGTGTTCCGAAGACAAACGAAGCTTTTACGGGTTTGGAACGACATGGGGTTAAGTGATTAATGACAAAATTTTCATTTTGGGGTGGAGTAACCTTTTAAAGGGATACTTTACCCAAAAATGAACAATTTTGTCATTATTGACTCATCCTCATGTTGTTTTAAACCTGTAGGACTTTGTTTCTTTTGTGGAACACAAAAGGAGATATTTTGAAGAGTGTGCTTGTTGCTGTTTTCCATGCAATTACAATGAATGGGAGAAACACAAAAGCATCATAAATGTATTAAAAATGTGGTTCATATGATCTGTGCTATATTTCAGCTCTCCTGAAGTCATTCGATAGCTTTATATGAGAAACAGACAGAAATTGAATTTGTTATTCAATAAATAATCTTATGCAAACTGTTGTTGAATTGGCTTCTATTCAGTGAGTTGATTTTGAATCACAAAATCATTCTTTCATGAATCAGAATAGCTAGTTTTCAAAAGGTCATACAGGTTTGGAACAAAATGAGGTTGAGAAAATGACTAAATTTTTAATTTTTTTTAAACCGTATTATTTTAGTATTATTTATACTAATAGTATTTATTAATATTTTGAATTGGCTTCTATTTTTTATTTTTAGTTTTCATTTTAATTTTAGTTTAAATTTTAGTCATTTATGTGCTTTTGTCATTTATTTAATTTTAATTTAATTTTTAAAAAAATATATACGTAGCTTTAAATTATTTCGTTTCAGTTTTAGTAATTTTAGTTTTAAGTTTTTTTATTTATTTATTTTGTTTTGTTTTACATTTAAGCTTTAAGCATTTTACTAAAAGTTCATTTCAGCTTTATTTGAATTAACAAAAATTATTTTCTTTAATTTTAGTTTTATGTTAACAATAACAACACTGGTTTGGATGAACCATTTTTCTGATATTAAGGCTACCAAAAGGTTAAAATAATTTAAATTTAATTGCAATTAATTTTTTTAAAATTTTCACATTTTCATTCTGGTGTCAATGAAGGAGCATTTGAACCTTATTTATGCAGCTGTATTGCTACCTAAGACCACAAAGGTTGGGAAACACTGCTCTAGTGTCTAGACAACATCAACAAAAACAGACATGCAGACAACAAGGTGAAAAATGCTTCCATTTTTCAATAGCATTCAATATTCAACCAAACTGTATTCGGACACACACACACACACGGACATGCACTAACAGCGTCAGGCAATTTATGACTATGGCATTCCACATGTCCATGTTATTGATTGTACCACTGTTGCTCTGCATCAATACAGACATCAGTCAGCTTGCTGATACACCCAGAATCTACATGACTCTCATTAAGTGAATCCCGACTTATGTATTCTCTCTCCACGCTGACACCGACACAAATCATTCACGTTTCCTTAGCAACCACACCACAGAACGGCACCAGCAAGGCCTATTTAACAGGTCCCAAGTAACCGCTAGAAATATGGCCCTGTGTTTGGATGCAGTGTAAAAAATTGATAGGATGAATGTTGTAGAACGATACACTAATGTCAATGAGCACTTGTGTAGTCCAAGCAGATGTTTGAGTGTGCGTGCTGATGCTACGGAATACGGCGTGCATTTTAAGACTCCATTAATTTAAGAAGAGTTTCGGTTAAAGTCCATGTTTGTTAGCTTTGAAGCCATCTATATCCTTACATACTTCTAAGAGGTAATAAAATTAGCTTTTAGTACATATATGCATTTTTACAATGCAAATTTATAATGTTTCTCTACCAGGAAAATGGGCCGTAAATATTGATGACTCTCACAGATGTTGTCCAATCAAATGCTTTGTAGAATATTTTTATCAGCCATAACTCATGGAGAGAAATAGCACAGAGACTGGAAAAGGATGAATAATTTTAGTGCCCATTTGTAGAGTGCCTGTGTTCATGCACAGTATCAAATGGAGTATATTTTGAAAAACAATGTGTTCAGCTATATGCATACACTGTGTTTGCGTCAAAACTGAAGTATACTTGGGCTTTATACCGTCTGCAACCAACAAGCAAGTACATAGTTTCATGTAACTAAAGCTTATTAGTGAAAGCACCCAAAATTTGTTTCAAAAAGAAATATGTCAGTGCATATGATTTAGTTACATCATGGCCATGAGCCTAAGTACTTGCTAGTCTGTTGCAGATGGGAGAGACATACCATACTTATTCTAGAAGATCTAATTTGACAAAAATATGTCTAGTGAGTCATCAACATTTTGGTCCATTTGAAACATGTATGTGTACTTAAAGCTAATTTTGTCATCTCTTAAGAGTACATTAGCATTTGATTGCACAAACATTGAGCTTGTCAAGTTGGTCTTTGAACTATTTAAAAATCAGGAGCCACTCTTGTGAAATCATTTAAAGCATTATTTTCACCCTAAAATTAGGAAACCTCCTTGGTTTGCTTTGAGAAAGTATGTTAGCATTGGGGTCGAGTGCTTTTTGAGGTCAACAAGCAGCTAGCAAAGATATGTTTTCGAAGTAAGACCCCGTGTCTTACCTTGAGAGTGCGATCTCTGCCTTCTGCTTTGCTATGTCGGCGGCCTTGTCTGCCGTTTCGACCGCCCTGTCCACTTTCTCGCGGATCTTGCTGGCACGTAGTGGGATGAGGTTCTTGCGTTTGCCGCTGACAAGTATGTTTTGTTTGTATTTGCCCTCCTCTTTGGTGCCATCAGGAAAGGTGGTGCATCCGTAGCCATGCCTCTTGTTGCCCAACCACTCGCCTTGGTAGTGCAGTCCGTCCGAACGCCGGCTCACCCCGCATCCTGTCCTCTTGTCGTTCTTCCATTCGCCGGCGTAACTCTCGGTGGTAGTGGCGTCTACATCGTCCTCGCCCACTGGCAGCTCACCCTCCCCTTCGCCAAGGCTGATGGTTGAGTTAATGTCGGATGCGGCGGAGCTCACGGTACTCATTCCGGCCTCGCTGCGGAAGGAACTCTGCTTGCTCCGCTGGCTGGCTAATGAGCTCTTGGACTCGGATTTTCGCAGCTTGAGACCACTCAGAAGTGAGCGGCGGAACAGGCCCTTCTTTTTGTTCTTCAATAGCTCTGCCTCACTGTGGGCCGTCAGAACGAAGCCTCCACGGGATACGGCAGGGCTGCCCACTGCTAGGACACTGCCGCCCCCCACGCCAGCCACAGGCGCCCGATCGCCAGTCAGCAGAGCTGTGCCATTGCTGTGCTCGGAGCGCAGAGAGTTTATGGAGGTACGCAGAGGTGAACGGATGACGGCCGCCATGCCATATGGAACGCTTTGCCGTACGCCGTATCCATGCCGCATGCCGCCCACCCATTGGCCCTGGTATGTACCTGAGTGAAAAGACAGGAGATAAGAGACAACTTTAGACATGTACACTACGAATCAGCAATCAAACTGTCTGTTGCAGGATTTTGCGGAACTGCAGCAGATGTGAAACCCAGGGTTCCCCTGCTGAGTCTGCTGCCCTCAGATTTCTCCAGTTTGGAGAGTTGCCTCATGATTTCAGCTCTGATAGTCTGTTGGCCTGTGACTATGCTGGAAAAAGCATTATATAAAGAAAATTGACTGAAAAGGCTGCCTTTTAGCTGCAGTGGTAAGAAGAATGAATTTTGGTCAAAGAAATCAGTCTTTTTCTAACGGTTTCAGGGACTAGACAACAGCCGGTTGCTACAATAGTGTGAACCCTGTTGAACCCTGGGTTTCACATCTCCTGACAAGTCCCAAGTTATTTCATCTTATTCATGGAAAGTTAAATTGTAACTTAAATAGCTGATGGTAATGGAAGATTTTGTGGACCAGAGTCCATTTGCGGCAAAGTTAGACTGAAAATATCTGTGAAACCTTTCAGTGAACTTATGTGTGCTGACAAACAGGTGCTTTGAGTTTTGGTCATTTTTTCTTGTGACTGGGATTGAAAACCAAAAGACAGTCAAAACAACAATTTAGCTGCATGCACTTAGTATTTTGAAAGGTTAATTGCCCTATTACCTGCCTTGATGCTATAAACTTAACCACCAGGGAGATCATACTGCAATTCACATCTCTGTAATATGTTTGTGCCTTTTGAGTAACTCAATACAGTTGGGAGAGGTTTGTAGTGCGTGTTACTCCAGGCACAAACAGTAATAATCCTTGTGAGCTCAATAAAATGCTTCTCTCGTTGCTTTTGTGCCACGCAATGATAGCGAGTAACAACTTAATGGAAAAAAAAAGAATGAAATGTTGTGGGGCAGTGCATAAAAATAATATGGAAAAGGTGCCTCATACTTTACTATAGCAAACTATGTTGAAATATACAGTGTAAATGTTCTATATCCCCTAAAAAAAATCGTTAAATACTTATGTAAAATAAATGTTTTTGTTTCATTTTGCCAAACTATCAAACTAGGTGCATGATGCCCCTGAGACGCACCATTGTTACAGCTGTGATCACTAATAGCGTCATCAGCATGACCAACCTCATAAATGGCAAGCACAGGAAGTGCCATAATGGCAACAGTGGAAGAGTGTTTTTGGCAGCCATGATCTCCAGACCTGGCTCCATTACTTTCCTTATTGTGATGGAGTCTCAAGGGACCAAGTTTTCATCTTATCGATCTTAATGTCCATGAGGTATCACAATGCCCATCAATTTAGCCGCCAGCAGTGTTATTTATTGGTGAGTGTGCCAACTAAATAATGGAATGTTGCGTTCTGTGAAATTTCCTTTATGGCGCTGGCAGCCTGATCTTTCTGTCGGGAGTCTTGATGAATCACCATCTTGGAACTTTCATTAAGTGACATGAGTAACCAATAACACTAAGGTTCTCGCAGGTGATAAAAACAGCACTGATGGGCCTTAATCTGAAAATGTTGTCGCTGGAAGAAGAAAAAGAGCATTTTAATCCTTACAGTTGTTGTTTCATTATAGGACTGGTGCTTAATTAATCACAACCTATGGCATATATCAATATCTGCTGAGAAAAACCCTCAAAGAAAATAATTTAAGACATTATAATTTAAGACAAAAATTGTGTTAGACGGCAGGGGTTTTTTATTTTTTATTTTTTTTATATCAGTTAAGCACTTTGTCTTTAAGATGCCATATCAAGTTATAAGTGGTTAAAGCACTTGCAACCAAATGCAGTTAGAGGATGTCTCTCTCCATGGTGCTGAAATCTGGGATAATGCTCTCTCATACAGACATGTTTAAAAGGATAGTTCACCCAAAAATCATTTACTCACTCATAAACCTGTATGATATTGTTTCTTCAATAAACACAAAAGCTTTTTTGATGATATCATGGCTATGTAATATAAGAAAATTCAACTGGAGTGTTCAGGTTATTTATCTAAAAAATGTCCTTTTGTGTTCTACAGAATCAACAAAATAGTGCAATTTTAGAACAACGAGAGTGTGAATAAACTGAGTGAACGGTCCCTTTAAGAGTTTGTGCTCACCTAGCATGGATCTTTTATACCGGAAGGTGTATATTCACCATCCACCTGATCTGTCCTGTACTTTTTGGCACTCTATGAGATCACCTCTGATGTAACCACTATCCCTACATGCTGATGATTCATCCTGGCCAACATTCTATAACATTCTATTCTGGCACTATTACTGTGGCAGCCACACACACAGCTCACTGTGCTACTTCCGTTATCTCACCATCTCTCCCACCTCTTATTCGTTCTCACCCTCTTTTCTTTTCTCCCATCCCTTTTGTCTATACATTATCAGCGTTCTCATCCTGTTAGTTACATGCATACACATTCAGCCATATGAACGCCCCCATTCCCTCTGCCTGTATTGATCTCTGTGGGTTGGCATGTCAGCAAGGGCTGCTGGATGGCTCGATGGGGCTGGAGCTGTGCTTGGTGGATTTTCCCAGCCCCCCACTTCAATATATGTACTTTCCTGGCTTACAAACAGCCCTGCCACAGAGCTCCCTCTTTACCAGTATCATCTATCTATCTATCTATCTATCTATCTATCTATCTATCAGAAAACAACAAAAAAGTCAATAAAACCAACATACACGTATGGTAACTGTTTTATGTTTTGGCAAATTTGTATGCCCAATGAGAGTCTCATCGTCCCAATGAGAGTTGGGTTTACCTTCATGCGAAACAGCCATAATCGCCAGCTCATGAAATAGTTGTTTTCTGATGAGATTCAGTTGATAAACCCTTCAAGGATTTAATACTTTTATCAGAAGGAGGATACTTGCAGGCTGAGTGTGTGTATGAAAGAGAGAAAGCAAGTACTGCACTTGAAGTGAGAACAGGAAACTGACACACTGTCACAGGCCTGTACTGTTGTGAGTCTGATGCCGCCTTACGGCGGAGTGGCCGACAGTTCGCCAACATCTGGCTGATGCTTGCTTCATATTGTCGGGTAGCAGCTGCGTGCTGTGTAATATGTAGATCAAACACAGCCCTAAACTGATGGGATTAGCTTGGAAAATTCCCACACACACTGACACATAGAAAGAGAGGAGGCATCAGTTCACACCTCCCAAACATTCACAGTGTAGTTCTTTCGCACAAACACACACACTATCTTCCATTCATTATCTGCTGCACACATTTGCTCGCTTCAGATTTAACCGTAACATTCCAGAAGACTAAAATAACTCAAGATTTTGAGATAACAGTAGCTAAATATCTTCATCATACCAACATTATTGTAATTTCTACATGCCACAAATGAAATAATCTATTTCCTGTTCTCATTTTTTGAAATTATTAATCTCTACAGATTTATTGTATAGCAAGCAATTTTTGTGGAAAATCAGTAACATCAATGTCCTTAAAACAAAAGCAAATCTAATAGATAGTTTAATGGATTATAGGCGAGAGAGAGAATTTTTGATTATGATGCATTGGCAGGCTTTCCAGAATAAAGACTATCTGACAGTGATGTAAAACTGCTGACGTCTGTAGTGCTCTGATTGATGGGCACAGCGTTAGCACAGACACGAAACTAAGCATCCGACTCGGAGTCTGGCGGTCTGAGGACAAGATCCGCCCACCGGCTGAAATGGTTTTGTACATTACGTCTTCCCGTTTGAGGTATGTGGTGGGGGAACTTGTCCTTGATTAGCCTTTGAACTGTTCTGTGTTTCCTGAAGGCCTCAGGCAGAGTCCAAAGTAACAGCAACTGAAATTGATGCAATCTTCACTGTTTTGTAACAAGATGTGCAGGAAGAGAACAATATTGGTGACGCTTTACATTATATTTATGGACACTGTAATGTACGTTTAATTAAATACAGAAGTATTACTTTGTTTACAAATGAAACATTAAGTAAGCTTGTTTGTTAGTTTTCAGTTCTTACATTTAAGCTCATAATTTACATATTCTCCTTTATTTAGATGTTTATATCAAATGATGTTAGCATTTTAGATAGCATTTTTAAAAATTTAGTATAAGCCTGAAGTAGCTGCATTACAGATATTTATATAGACAAAGATAATTTATAAATTTTGTGTAATTACTATGCTAAATAATTTACATACAATTGCTTTTTAATATCATGTTAATTCCTCATGCGTCAATAACTATTGTTTTTTTTATTTTTATTTTTAATTTTTTGCCATTGCAAAATCAGAGCATGCTGGGAAACCAGTAGTAGGATTTTTGTCAAGAAATTGAGCAGCTTCGCTTATACAAGGATGCAACATACAGTATAGAAAACAAGTGGTATGTCAACTTTTGGATAGGATCGTTTGTGTAAATACAGTTAATGTTTTGTCTTGTGAAATGTAAATATCTAGTGTGCTTCATCAGGAGAAGAGCTAAACAAAATGCTGTTTTCTGACATTTTATTTCATTAACTGATCCATAACTGACATAACATTTTATGAAACAGGAACAGTCAGGATAAAAATCAACAATCTGGATTGCAAAAAAGTGGTCATTTGTTCATTTCAGACTAAACAAACAGCCACCTTTGACATTAAGAAAATAGGTTATTAACGGTCAAAACAAATTGCTAAAGTGTCCACCGTGTAGGATTTCCCAGTGAGCTCAGGCAGGGGAACGAAAGTGAGATCTCTTGTGGTAAAAACGCACGCAATCCGCAAGTCCTTTGATAATTCTGCAGGTAGCCATAGGAACTTCTCATTAAAAGAGGCAGTTAAAGAGGTGTTATAAGTAAACAGCATGACAGGCAGGCCTAATGAAGAAAATTTGTTAGATAATCGTTGGAATCTCTTCTCTTGTATTACTATGATATCGTGGGAAAGCTCCTCTCAGGGAGAAAGAGATAGAGGGAGAACAGTCACGACACCGGCGCGCTGCTGGCGCTCTCCGTGGTTCTGAAGATAAGAGTGGGTGTATAGCCTGCCTGTTTCGGTTGGGTTTTATATCCTCCTGAGACTCAGCAATTCATTTTTGTTCACTGTAGTGGACATAAGTTGTTTGTTAATATTGCTAAGACCGTATACATCACAGTTTGAAGTGTTTCATATATATCATAAAGATGACATCTTGGTCTTTTCTTTTAAATTTGAAATTGTAATGATATGATATAGCAAACAGCAGGGGAAATACAATCCTAAATGCAATATATAAAGTGTGACTAACAAGAAAAGAAATTGGGTTATCAAATGTTAAAAGAGAGGTGAAAATTACTCCCATTTTATTTATTGTTGATGTTAAAGGAAACATGTCCGATGCACCTGTTTGGTATTTCATCCGTACATCTGGTGTTTTTGCACATATGGCAAACCTTGTTTTTGTTTGTTTGCTGGGTCTCAGGAGGTTAAGATGTTCAAATATCCAATATAATGTGTAATCTTTACATGTCAGATCACTTGCTTTGTGAATCTTTCTTTGAACAAACCAAGTGTGAATACGCAATAATCACACTTGGTTTTACAACCTCTCTCTAAGGACACAGACGTTAGTATTAATCTAATTGAATCATTGCACAGCTGTGAAAACAGCAATACAAGTGAAAATGCAATAGCGAAAAGAAAAATGTTGTCTTGGATCTGTCATTACCTTGCTGACTTAAGTGTATATGGTGTATATGCAGACAGCAGTAGCCTTGTATGAGCATGGAACGTCTCACATGGGTCACATGGTTATGTGATTAGTGGTCCTGTATTGGCTTTCTATGAGTCCTGCATCCCACATGTCAAAACTAATTCGCTTGCGTTTCTGCCGGAGGCCTATGAGATGTATTGTGCAACGGCGCGGGGCACACAGAACAGAAACGGTTAATGCGGAAAGATCAAAGACGCGGAAACATCACAGGACAGATTTAATCACGCGCCTTCCCCCGGGTTGAAATTATAATCGTTTCTTTAACAATGCACAGTTCTGTTTCAAGGTTGAATACTTCTTGTTTTTGCCTTTTCATGTGTCATGGTCAGGGACACGTCTGTCTAAAGAAATGATGGCGTTGTGGCTCACTTGGCCTAAATATCTCACGTACAATGCTAATTAGAATTCATGCCAGGAAAAGGCAGACTCCCGCAAAGCAGGCAGAAAGTCTGTTTGGATCGGCTCTTCCATGAATTATTAATCTCTTGTCTTTTTCACAAAGTCAGCAATTGCACCTCAGAGTAATTGTTGCGTGCGTGTGATTGCGGGGCAGACTCTCACAGAGTACACATCTGTCGGCCATACTTAAATCCAGGACAGTGCACTTAGAATGAAACAGGTGTTTGTATCCATAGATGGACTAAAGAGATGATCTCTTATCCGCAACCTACTGTAAGATAAACCATCCTTTGGGCATTCATCATAGCTTTGGAAATAACAAGCACTTCACGTGGCAGGCCAGAGGCGACTCTTCCCTGATGCAAACCGCATACTTTTATTGCATTTTCAGTCTTACAAAAACAATGCCATAAATGTGTTGTTTATTCAGGTGATGTGTTATGTATATGGGGCAATGGTATTTGCGACAACGCCCCACAAAACAAAATAAAGCCACACTTAAAACCAAATCTCCCTGTAAGCCTACATAGACTAGCAGACTGTTATCCGTTTAAGGGGATTTCAGTTTGACTTTTTTTTCAATGCTATGTAGGTGATGTCTGTGAGAAGTGGAATAGTCCTCATTTTAGGATTATAAACAACATAAAATCATCCTGAATGTATCTGAACCACATAACCGACGAGATTGTTACTTTTTGTTGTCAAGCCAGATGTAGGTATTTCGATTTGCTTTTGAGCAAGGCAGAACGCCACTTTTCGGAAGCCAAATTGATCAGCATTTTAGTTTTAGTCATGCAAGAGTGCTGGGAATTGCTGTATATGAGCCACATAGTGGACATGATGACACTGTTGGCCTGGAGCAACGCAGAGTTCCACATTGATGTATGTAAGTACTTTACTCCCTGACTTCTGAATAATCATTAGGGTTACGTCAGAAACTGAAATCAGAGCAACCGTAAAGCAAAAATCATACAATGCCATTCTCTGTAGACAAGTAATCCCTAAGGTGCTGACTGAGGGGTAAAACATGACAAGACATGTTATTGAATCAAAGATTAATGCATGTGATGTAACGTTAATAGTTTTGAAATATCACATAAAAGGATGTATTCGCAGCAAGCCTAGAAATGTCAGTTTATATTTATAACAAAGGTGTGTTTATGATATTGCATACTTTGAGAGTCTCTCCTGTAGAAGCCAGTGGACACTAACTTGCCCTCTTCAAAGCTGTCCCCTTTAGTGTGATGGAGTAATTCAGGTCATAATGTGAACGGATGCTTTAGTGTGGCAGATGTAGTGTACTCAGACAGCATTGAGAGCTGATAATTCCACTGTAACCTCTTTGTGGCCCTATTAACCTCCTCCTGTATTGTCTCTTCCTTTCTCTGGCTCATTTTCTTTCTTTTTTTTTCTTGTCAATCTCTGTCTTCTCTTTCTGCTTACTGTGGTCATGATTAAGTGGCCCAGATTAGTACCAAAGTAAGTAAACACCATTAGCGAATCAGCCAGCCAATCAGAGTGGCGAGCACTGAGTCTCCAGTGACACGCTGACCTGCTGCCAGAGTCTGTGTGCGTTTCCACAGCAACTTGCTGTAAAAGACACAGGCAACACTTCCATAATGCAGGGAGATTGAGAGAATGAAACAGAGAGAGAGAGAGAGGTTATGCTGCTCCAGTAATAGGTACACCGTTGATGAGTACAAGCCTCATTCACCAGAATTGACACTTTCTTCAACTTAAAACAGTCAAATGGGTGCTGATTTTACTTTTCACACTTATTGAAACAATATCTTCAGGGAGTGTTAAGATGCATACTTTGGTATGTTTCTTTACATCTATACATTCAGCTACCTTTAGAACTATGGGACAAAAAATCAATATATGAGTATATCATAGCCACGAGTCCCTATACACACTCCTACTCTACCTATTTAATTAAACGGACAGTTCAGTCAAAACTAAACATACTTCTTTTACTCATTCTCATGTCATTTCAAACCTGGTTGACTTTCTTCTGTGCAACACAAAAGAATGTTATGAAAAAATGTTTCAGTGTATTTCGTCCATACAATGAATGTCAGTGAGCTCCAGTATAGTTTTGGACCCCAGTGACTTTCTTCCGCAGGTTTCGAATTAAATGAGGCTGAGTAAATAAAGATACAATTTAAGTTTTTAGATGAACTATCCCTTTAATAGTTGTGGTTCGAATGTTACCTTCCTATCATGCATTAATATGGCACCTTTACTAGTAAAGAGACTAAGGGTGATGAAATGGGAGATTTAACTTACAGAAAGGTACAGAGGTGAGGGTTCAGCTCAGGCAACTTTGGACCAGTATGTATTTACGTTCCAGGACTGCAATTTTTAATCAATATTCACCGACAGAAAAATCCTTTTTCAAGGCCAGTTAGATAGGCAGATGTACAGGTGTTATGTCAAGTTATGCCGCTGTGGTGGTTTTAGTTGTTGTGAGTAAATAAGCTTCTTGTTTAAATGTTACCTTCATGGCCATTGGTCTTTTTCAGTTATCCCGCCTTTGTATCATCTTGCCAGAGTCAAGTTATCTGCCAAGAGTTCTTGACTTTTGTTTTGGTAATCTTAGTTTGTACTATCTCCAGAACAGGACACACCGGAAACTTTGTTACAGCCCAAATAGGGTGTTCCAGGATTTTGTAAGACCTGTAGGTTAACTGGTATCTGTCATTCTTTCTCTCTCTCTCTGTCTTTCACTGCCTTTCTAGATGTCCAATTGGCCTTAATTTGAGCCTCCAAATTTATCTCCTCAGCAGCTTGTGGAAGATGGAGGAAATAGCTTGTCTAAATGATGAGTAGAGGAAGAATAAAAAAAATTCAAAAAGTGATGAATGGTGCAAATATAGAAATCACAAGGTATTCTAGAAATCTCTCTGTGCTGTAAGAGTGTGTTTGTGTTAGCCATTAAAGGGAGGTTTTACATTTGCTTACCTTCATGTCATTCCAAACCTGTATGACTTTCTTTCTTCTGTAGAACACACAAGTAAATAGTTTGAAGAACACTGGGGGTCCAATGTTAGGGTGTTCCACAGAAGAAAGGCAGTCATGTTTGTAACGACAAGAGGGTGGGTAAATGATGACAAAATTTTCAGCTTGGAGTGAACCCTTTAAGTGTCTTATTGCAAAGATGTCAGTAATTTGTGGTGTCATTCAGTCGGAAGACTTTTTACAAACTGTAACTCTTTACAAAAATAACTTAGACTCTTACCTCCATCAGAGTATGTCTCCGTTCCATATCCATCTTGTAGGCCATTGTTCCATGTACCCTCGTATTTGCCACTGGTTCCTGTGCTTTCCCGCACACCATAGCGTCCCTTAAATCCATGTGTCCACTCACCTTTATAAACCCACTTGCCCTTGTTTTCAACTCCAATTCCATGGCGCTTACCTTGCGCCCATGTCCCCTGATAGGTGTTCCCACTGGGCCAGGTATAGATGCCCACCACCTCAAAGCCGTGGCTCCAGGAGCCTGCGTACTCGCCTTGGCCCTTGGGTCCTGTGCAGATGCCATGGCCATGGGCCTTTCCCTCTTCCCACCCTCCACAGTATGATCCCCCATCATCAAAGTTGAACCTGCCCCCAGTGGACATGCATGAAATAGGTTTTGGCAAATACCCCAAATCTCAAAAAGAAAAGAAAAAGAAAAGGAAGTAAGACCCAATCAAAATCAGACTTGGAAATGGGGCTGGGGTGTTGGTGGAACGCTGGGGAAGGAAAAGACGCGTATATGCTCCCTTTAGTTGCCTTAAAAAAACAATGCAAAAAGTTAAAAGTAAAAAGAGGAGCCCTCCTGGGCAGTAGTCCCCTCCTGTCAAACTAGGCAGGAGCAGCTTGAGCCCTCTCAGACCATCCTCTCCAGGAATGGAGCTTTTTATTCACAAGTTGCTTGCTTTCCTGCAGTTGCTTCTCAGTGATGAAAGTGGGCCCACGCCAGCCATGCGCCTTGTTCTGTCATTACTAACGCAGCAACAATTCTCTCGGTTCTGGTGCTCTGGCCCCCTCCGCGTTCTTGCCTCCACAGAGGGCCCCTGTGCCAGCACACACCTACCCTCACTCCCGCTCACCCTCTCTGGGGCTTTGAGCTGTTTCACTTCCACTCCCAGTCGCTGAGACCACCAGGCTCCACCTAGAAACCTGTGAGTCTTCAGAGTGACGGCCGATGGATGAAGCAGGCAGGTAGCATTTATAATCGCATCCTTTCTGCCAGGAGCTCACCTACTGTTGTACCAAATCCACCCGACATACTGATGCCACACAGGGAGACAGAGTGCAAGAGAAACCAGAAAAAAGAGTGATGGGTTCTGCAAGCTTCAGTCTCCGTCAGCTAGCAGCAATGCAGTCTCTATCCACACACAATCGCATGCATATATACGCACGCTCTCGCCAGCACAGGATGAGCGCGCAGCTTGATCGCAAACAAACTGATGTGATTAATTCCTTATCTGGGCACTGTTTTGTCGCTGTCTCTGCTTTCCTCTCAGCTCTCTTTTCAGGTCTGTATAAAAATCCTGTGCTCCGGTTCACTTGCAGCTGGGAAAACCAGATTCATTGTTCCTGATTTACCTTCTTCAGTTCCTCCTTGACTCAATCACGTTGTTGTAATGATTTTCGTGTGACGCTGATTGTCTTTTTCTCCGTCGTCATCTTATTCCCCCATATGCTTGGATGTCTCTTTCTCTCTTACAGTGGTGTCTCTCAGATCTGCTCATTAGAGGCGGACTGTTCCAACACAGCCAACTCCCCCTCCCCCTTTCACATGCTCTCTCTCCCTTGCTCTCCCTTCATTTAAAGAGACATGCACTGCGTTAATACTTACCGCTCTCTCTCTCTTTATCCACCTCAGGGAGCAAAGATTGCTTTTCCTAATTGCCCGGCTTAGTCCTCCCCCTACCCTCCTGCTAAATCTCCATTGCTCTGCCCTCAGAATAATTAGAGCATTTGTCAGTTAATGATATGGCTTGAGAGAGTGCATTAAATCTCTTTGTTGCAGGTGAGATAATATAAAATCTGCTCTGTTGACCTAGGCACTCGATTATCCTTACTGTTCTTCACTGGATTCCATGATATCTGTAAGGCACAAAGAGCATCTTTTACTGTGGTGATTCATGGCCAAAGTATGTTATAATTGAAGACATATCACTTCATACAACACTGTAACAGATTGCTGAGAACATTGTGCAGTTCTTCATGTCTTGGTTTATAATGACTTGTACAGTGTTTGCCCTTCCTTCTCAAACAGTAGTATCTGGTAAGAAAGCACATTAGGATGCAAGAGGATACATGAAGACTTTAAAATACATTATATATATTGTATTCATGTAATCATACCTTTAGTTTTGACTTGCAATTGTGTGTAACAGTCTGTAAAGACGAGGAGGGATATTTATCCTCTCAATTACCGGGGATCAGCTCTGACGAAGCTGGGTAAAAATACTCTGACATGCTGCTTTGGCTCAGCAGGTAGTGAGAACCCAGGTTTCATGCAGTAAACAGGTCACCTACAGTTTGACTCCAAGTAGATTTCATTTGATTCATGTATATTTCATTTATATTACACGCTCAAACTTGTTTGATTGAGCAATGTTAACTCATCGCGTTTGGTGGTTTAGCTTATCAGGCTACTTAAGTGATAGCCTGCAGTTGGCTTGATTAGCATTACAGAAGGACGGGGAGATTTTATAAAGTGGGTTCAGAAGACAGAGTGTGGGAGAGTGTATGTGTATAAGAGAGATATAGCAAGGGAAGTGCATAAGGCTCAAGTATCATTTCAGAATGACAGTTGTTGCACGGTTGTTCTTACTAACAATCACAATTTCTTTGACAATCAAACTTAAAAAGGCAAACTATATTAATATTATTGCCTTGTTAACCATTAAAATAACAGATTTTTAACCAAAAACACATATAGATATGAATTATAAGTCATTATATGTAATTGTATGGGCTTGATCCTGTTCTAATAGCTCCACAAAATTGTTAAAGGGCAGCAGATGACATTTTGAAAAAGTAATAGTGTGGTTTCCACTGTACTATTTACAATTTGATGCAGACGCACTATGGCTGTGGCTGTTTGAGGCCTGAGGAGCCTTACCATGAGTTTAAGCCCAGAGACGCAACATCACTCAGACTTGTTAGCAAAACAGGCTGTGATGACTCACGCACCCCTGCAGCACAACTGAAAAAAGCTGTTATTGAAAATTTGGAGAGTTATTAAATTAGCTTTCCTTAACTGTTTAACCACAGGGCAGCAATAGAAGAGGGACATTTGCAAACTCAGGTTTTTGGGTTTGTATTAGGGATGAACATGTCAAATCAACTCAGACACTTGGGTACATAGGGCATTGATTTCAATGTGTGAATTGTTGGTGAAAGTGAATCTACATATGTATCAGACGAACATCTTTGGCATCCCACTCACTAGCCAGCTCAATAGGAAAAAAAAAAAATACTCAGAAAGCGTGTCTCTTTGCTTTTCTTGCTGAATACCGTAATTATCGTAATAAGCATACACCACTATTTTTGTCACGGTTAGCTTGACCTTGCGTAGTTTTGCTTTCTGATGAATTGGTCCAAAAGGTACCACACAAATTATACTATAGCACACTAAATTACAAATAACACTCCTATTTGATGTTTTAAATTCCGTACAAGTCACTTAAAGCATTTCATGATCAATCATTTTTGTTAATTCTAAATACTTCAGCACTCATGCCCAACCTTACTTTGCCTATTCTAAACTGTCTGTCTTAAATCTGTCTTAATTTTATTTATTTATTTTTTGCACCCCACCAGTTGGACTAGTATTGGATTCATATATTTTCAAAGCTTTAAAAATCTGAACACCCACCACTTTCGCTTGAGCATCGCAATTATTTATAAATTTCAGTCACAAGTCACAGTGAGAGCCAGTTGCTCCCTCTAGTGGTTATTTATAATCAGCAACAGTTTCATCTGCCAGCACTGTACATTTATTAGGTTATACTTAAGTTTACTCATCTTACAATAGGGTCTTTTCATATTTTCTGTAAGTGGTTCTTAAATAGGTGTCATGAACTAAAACCAAAAAGTTTTTGTGCATCATGTATTAATCTGTTAATGTTAATTTATAAATATACTATTATTCATTATTTTTTTCATATTGTAATCGGCTACATACAAATTAACATTAATGTTAATTTATAGAACTTTAGATGTTAAAAGTAATCAGTAGAAATTAACATGTACCTAGCTTAATACTAAATGCTGTAAAAGTATTGTTCATTTGGTTTATAATACCTAATACACAAGAACAAAAACAATGGGAAATCTGCAATCCATTGAAAACTAGTCTGAAATGCATCATATCGTTTGTCAGCGATTAAGACTTTTAAGATCAACAACTGCATGCTCAATCTGTAAACGACTCAGGTAATGGTATTTTCCAGATAAACATGACAGAGGAAAGTATTTGAGAAAATATGAATCCGTTAGATTGGGTGAGAATATTTAGAAGACTTGTCGTGATTGAGCCCTGGGACAATTGGCGCCATCTTCGGGAAAGTTGACGTAATAAAATGACAAAACCAGAGGTTTCCAATATTTGTCTACAGCCAAAGGCATACTTCAAAAAGGGGGTTTCCTGTACTACCACCACCAGAGTAATAATTCATACTATTTAAATAAATTGACCTCCTGTTTAAAATTAATTTACGAACGTATAAGTTAATGTACCCTATCGCTTTAAATCATACAATATTTTACAGTCCACATCAAATATGACTGCAGGCGCTTGAGAGATACACAAGAATGTCGCGTTGACCAATCACAGCGCAGAATATGATTACTGACAAGATGTTCATCCGATAAAATTCAACCGTGGGCGGGGTTTGAGTGAAGTTCAGGATAGTGAAATACTCAGTTTGCCTTACTCGACTTCACGACAGCATAATGATAGGCATCGAAACCGTTGATTAATTCACTCGCGTGAATGCAAATACAGCAGCGGATAACGTGTCACGTTTAAAAATAAAAAATAAAAAAACGTAAAAACATTACTTCAGCGTCCAACGAAGGAATATACAGTTATATTGACATCCATTCGACCAGTCAAACTGTTACAATTGGGGAGTTTTCCACTCAAAATGTTTATTGCCCGACGACGTTTGCTTTGCGCGTGTACGGGAATTGCGATAGTTTCGTCTGGACAAATCGGTCTAATGGATACTAGAAGATCTGAAAGAAATGTTCTTGTTTTATAATGTTTCCTGGAGTCTATTGAATAACTGGCTGACGTGGGGATCACGCAGGGGGGCTGGCCGAAAAAGGAGAGACACAGGCGGGCAGAGGGGCTGCGCCGCCGCGCGTCTGGGATTACAGTAAACACCGTTTGTTTCTTCAATATCCTAATAGGCTTTGACGAGATAATGCAATCGCAGGCATATAAAACGCGAAGGAAACTATGTACTATGTCTTCTTTTAGGGGTTCTGAGACGCTCAGACTGACCACTGCCTATAGGTTCATGGATGTTTACGTCAGTGAATGATTTGGAAGTTTGTAAAGTTTATAAAGGCCACCAATCACTGCTGTATGAACTTTGTTTTTAATATCTGATGTATGTTATGAGTGCTGTCTAAGATGGTGGAGAACAGATGCTTTGTTCAGAGAGAGGAGGTTTACCGCTGGTTCTCCGCGTTGAGTTCGGCGCAGAGGGCTGAGTTTCTCTGCGGCCTTTTGGACCTGTGCGTTCCCATTGAGCTGCGCTTCCTCGGCTCATGTTTGGAGGACCTAGCCCGAAAAGACTACCACTCTCTGAGGGATGCAGAAATCAAAGCCAACAACCCGGCTGACCTCGCCAACCTGACCAACATCACGGATGAGGTCGTGAGGAGCAAGCTGCTCGTCTCTCTCGCGCTCCTCAGCTCGGACAACCGCGTAGCGGCGGGAGTTTTGTTTCGGACCCTCACTCACATCGACACCATCATTAA
Source organism: Spinibarbus caldwelli (assembly GCA_039654775.1). Taxonomy (NCBI): domain Eukaryota; kingdom Metazoa; phylum Chordata; class Actinopteri; order Cypriniformes; family Cyprinidae; genus Spinibarbus; species Spinibarbus caldwelli. Next base: position 10,591,923 of record CM077264.1, on the reverse strand, counting down.
CAACTACGGACTTCAGCTTAACGATGGCCAGACGGGAGAGCAGTTTTTGCTCCTCTTCACCATGGCTTCGAACCATCCCGCCTTTAGTTTTCATCAAAAGCAGGTGCTGAGGCAAGAGCTGACACAGATCCAGGAGATCCTTCAGGTGACAGTTGGTGAGGCGCCGTCGACGTCACACGGGGGCGGGGCCAGCGCTGCTGCGCTCCCAAACGTGAGCGCGACCCCGACCTTCTCTTCCTACATGACAACATCCACCTTCAACTCCTGCCAGGCCGGATGTCCATGCTGCAAGGTGAGAAGCATTTAAAATCGGAATGAAATTCACTCTATTTTTTAAATGCAGCTTTATAGATCTTATGTTTCATCCATGTTCTTTTTTTTTTTTTTTTGGTCTCATAATGTTGAATCAAAATCATAACTGCATCTTCTGGTGAAAATATCAGACTTCTCTTTGATGACATATGTAGGTCTTGTCCAATCATTTATTCCACTTAAACCCCGCCCCTAATATTAATCTGTCTTCTCTTTTGAGTGCAACGCCCACATCGCAAAATCCAATCAACAATTGAAGCATAGAACCAATATCCTGTTCTGGATGGTTTCTTTTTCAATATCTGTTACATTTGGATATACTTTATAATATGGAAAAAAGATCACAACTTCTGTTTCATCACAACTTCAAAGTGGTTGGTTCTCAGCTGTCAGGGATTGTTCTCAGAACTTTGGATAATGTTCTTGAAGGTTCTCACCAAGTCAAGATGAACAAATGTTCTTGCAGTAATGTTAATGGTCTTTAGGAATGTTCTCAAAAAACATTCAGAGAATGCCCAGAATGGGAACGTTACATTTTTGAACATTTTTGTTTGCTTTGTTTTCAGTTAGTCAAAGAAAGTAAAAGTCTTGGAACAAGATGAATGTTACTAATGATGACAAAAAATAATAATTTTTGAATTAACCATCGCTTTAAGATTGTAAACAAACTTTGTGAATGTGTGCTGAATAATGTTAGTGTGGTTAATTTTGATATAGTCTAAAACTAATTTCTTACAGGACAGACACTTTTATTTTTATGCCTTTATTCGGACAGGACAGTATAAAGCAGACAGGAAATCACTGGGTGGAGAGAGGGGAGGGTGATCGGCAAAGGATGGGATTCGAACTTGGGTTGCCGTGAGCACAGTTGTACTGTATGTCAGCGCACTAACCATGAGGCTATTGGCACCAACTGGGACAGACACTTTTATCTAAAGCAGTAAGGACTGTCCCCTCAGTGCAACCTGGGATTAAGTGTCTCAGTTCAGCAATGCTGACTGTTCATAGATCACCCCTTGTGGGTTTTGAACCCTCAACCTTTTGTTTACTAGCCTCGATCTTTAAGCACTGGGCCATACACCCCAAGATACACAGGTCAGACCTGATTATTCAACAGTATCTATGGGGAGCACCAGGAGCAACAATAATAAACTGGGGTCATCTGGCACAGACAAGCAATTCAGCCATGAGAAGTCACACGACTCACAACTGAGAGTGTTTACTATCTTTTTGAATCTGTTCCATACTCTCCTGGGGGTTCAGGCGTGATCTCACCAAATCAATGCCTTTACTGTGACATAAGACTCACACTTGCACTTGTTTAAACCTAGTGTGTAATGTAATATTGCAAATGTATAATTATGTTGTAACTCAAAAATGTCAGCTTGGTGAGTCAACAAACGTGCTTTGAAAACAGTGACAGAAGCAGCAAGACATTTGTTCTTACAATAACAAAACCCTTTCATTATAGAATATGATATTATGCAGCAGTTCTAGAATAAATAGATGTCAAAATGACATTATATGTGCTGACACGATGCACATACAGTTCTGAAGAGTATTGCATTGCACGGCTGCTATGTAATATCTATTTATTTGCTCTTAGCTGGTGTCATTCAATCCACTGCACAAAACTAGTGTGTATGACATTTACTTGCATTTTGTCTTCTTGTTCGTGACATGTCTATGCAGGAATTAGGAATGGCACAGCAACTTCTGTGAGACTGAGATAATGCCGCAAAGAAAGCAACCACGCCACTTTTCTTTGTAATTTGTATTGAGGTTTGATAGACAAAACTAGAAAGTATGTTCTTTATCAATTTGGGTATGAAACCTGATTGGAAACCCTAAAGACCTAGCACAAATCTGTGGAAAAACGCCCTTACTAGCTATCTACAATACCTTATGTTTTTAAAAAGTTTTTTAAAGAAGGCTGTTATGCTCACCAAGGCTGTATTTATTTAATAAAAAATACAATAAAAACAGTAAAATTGTGAAATATTATTGCAATTTATAAGAACTGCTTTGTATTTGAATATATTTTAAACTGTAATTTATTATTAGAATGTCAAAGCTGAATTTTCAGCAGCCATTACTCAATTTTTTAGTGTCACATAATCCTTCAGAAATTAGTTAGTGCATTTTTTTGGGGTAACCATGATTTAGCAGTTACTGTGATTAGAGGGATTTGAGGTTACCTGATATCAATTTCTGTAATTACTACCATAAAGGATTGTTGTGCAGTTAAAACATAAAGTGTGATCCAGGCAGAAATCTTGTCTGTGCACAATCCAAAACACAGCTGCGCCAAAATGCATAAAGTTGATGAAATGCGATAAAACACTTCATGATGTGTGTTAAATAATTTATTGGTGATTCCTTGTGTTGTCGGATGTAAATCTGCATTGTACTCCATGGTGTTATCTGTACAGACATGGTCTCATAACATACACACATGCTGCCGAAACGTGCTTGAACGGGTGTAGTGGGAAAGTACCCTGTGAAGGCAGAGAAGGCGGTTCTATTTAGTGATTTGTTGGTTTTGGCTTTCATGAACTGAAGCTCAGCACATTTCTCCATGCTTAAATCAGCCCTCTGTGTAACTCTCCTGTGATTCATCAGGAAGCTCCGACTGCTCGCTTGTTCAAGAGGCCTTTCACTATCCTAAACATCAACAAAAACACATGCTATTTTGTCTCAAGCGTTTTTTGTGATGCTTTGGTTGTAATCACTAACAATTGTTTGGATTAAATTTCAGATAGTGCTGCTTAAAATTTGAGCACTTGCGACTTTTAAAGCAGAGGCATCAATTTAAAGTTTGACAGGAATAAAAATGAGGCTTTGAGGGGTAGAAGTACAGTGTGTTCAGTTGATTGTACTGTAGTTTAAAGGGATAGTTCTCCCCAAAATTGTAATTTTGTCATCGTTTACTCGTCCTCAAGTTGTTCCAAACTTGCATGAGTCTCTTTCTTCTTTTGAACACAACAAAATATATTTTGAAGAATGTTGGTAACCAAACAGTTATCTGGGTGACATTTGACTTCCATAGTATTTTTGGAAGTCCATGTCTACCATAAGGCTGTTTATTTTCATAAACATATTGTTATTATTATTATTATTATTTTTAAAAATAGCTAATTATGTTCTTAAATTCTTAAAGACCCAGTCAATTCCTGATGGATAAAATCAAGTCCCTTCTTACATTTTCCCCCAATGCCTGTTGGATTTTGCTCTAAATTATTGTACTGTATATCAGATTGTGAACGTAAAATGAAGGCCATATCACACTGACTTTGAACTGACACAAAAACAGCTATTCAGATAGTGCTTAAAAATGCGGCTGATTCACTTTTCTCATCTTGCTCTTCTTTGTCTGCTAAGAATGGATTTACCCAGCTGTACTTTTCCAAGGACTTATTTCCTTTGTGTTATGAGCCACACTTCAGCTGAGTCTTCAACAGAAGGGCATGTTTTTCAAAGAGAGGAAGAGAAGAAGAGAGATTTGGCAGCGTGGGATGTGGATGTGGCAGCTGTGGACTGTACGGCAGTCCTAATTGGTTTCAGAGCTGACTTTTACTAGTTGCTGTGCTTAGCATATGTGGTACCGGTCTTTTTTGCTTCTTCTCTGTTTTAGCAAGCTGGAGGATGTAACCTCAGAGCAAAACGGAGGAGGAGGAGCTGAAGTATTTAACTATTGAGTCTGCCAGTCAGAATGGGTTTTGGGATTGTAATCTGATTATCTGATGAATCAAAGCTAAAAAGTCAAACATATTTGCATTTGTTTTTTTTTTTTTGTTTTTTTTTGTGTTAATTCTTAAATGTGCTACTCCAAAGTGATAAAAAATTACATAATGTAAGACACATGTGCACTGAGTTGACCAGGATGACTAACTATAGAACAGTCATCTATTGCCAAGAAGTCCGTGACTCATTTTTTATGCAAGTCTGAGACAGTTGTTTTGTGTCACTGAGCATCAAGATGTTACCAAACACAGTAACAAACTGTTTAGTGATACACTGAGTGCCTGTTCTTAGTCCAAACATTTTTGATGGTTTGTTGTAATGTGTTATAAGCTTGCTTCTGCTTCAGAGTAAAAAATAAGTTTTATCTAACAATTGCAACTTCCTTTAATTGTCAATTTGTGACGTGGCAGATCTCGAAATTTTGATTTAGTTTATTATAATTGCAACTTTGTATCTCAAAGAATGATTTTACATCTCATAATTAAAATGTATTTAGTAGTTTCATTTATTTTTAAATCTCTTTAGTTTTATATTTTATTTAATTTTATACTATTGATTTTATATAGTTTTATTTTATTTTATTCTTTTAATGTTATTCTTTTATTTATTTATTTATTTATTTATTTATTTATTTATTTATTTATTCTGAGGCAGAAATGGGCTTCTATAAATGAGTTTGGATGTAATTTTTTTTAAAAACTCAACAAGCTTGTCTTTACAATTTGAAGTCTTGAGTTTCTAAATGTCTCTAGATATTGAATGATTTCATTTCAGCCAGTAATTCGCAGCACATTGTGGTCGGCGCAAACCATGTGTATACTTTTTGCAAGTAACCACTATTATAGCTATGTAAATACAGAGTTAACCAATAGTAAATTCATATGGAGTGACCTAAAGAAGCAAGCTGATATGCTGTCAGAGTAAATTAAATAAGACTTATCTGTCCAAGTGTGACAACTGTGACTGGACAATACACTTGTCCACATTCAGTTCTGACCTGTGTTTGACCTTTGACCTCTTTTTCCAGAATGTGCAAAGGGAGGTCACAGCAGGTCAGACGGATGAAGGCCTGGGTCCTGAGGTCATGCTGCCAAGTCCGTCACTCATGTGCCAGGAAATGCCACTCAAAGTGCATGTCGGAAAACCCAGCAAAGGTGAGTTCCACAACTTTGGATCCACAAGCAAACTCTGTGATGTTATTTGCAAAACAGTCATCCTACAGTCTTAGTGCTAAAACTTGGCAAAAAAAAAAAAACAACAACAAAAAAAAAAAAAAAACACATGCTGCGTCCCAATTCGCCTACTTACACTATGGCCTGAAAGTATGTACTCTTTTTGTGAAGAAAATGTACATACTTTTGAGTATGTAGCAGAATAGTAGGCAAGCTTTGGGACATACTACTTCGTCACATCTTGTCACAGTTAACAAAATCCACATTTCGTTTAATTTTATTTTCTACCGTATTGGAGAGAAATGAAGAGGCACGTTGATCTGCGAGTCGCGGGTCTATCATGCCGAGAACTCTTTTCATATGTTTACATAATGATGCATTTAAAAGTTAATGACCAAACGTATCATTATAAAAGTTCACAATGTTGCTGCAGATAAAATATAACTCGTATAACATTAAATAAATATTTTTAATCAGGTTAGACATTGATTATTTATCACTCAAACCTCTTTCTCTGTTTGTCCGTCGGTCTCGCATATCCGCCATGTTTGTAGTTTTAAACACTTTTTATGCGTATTTGTAGTTTTAATGGAATCCTTGTCCACTGCGCAATGTGTTGTGGACAATATTAGGCATTAGAGTGCGCACAGATCTGCACTTCGAATTTTAATCTTTGGCAGTAGACCATCCGGGAATCTTTGGCATCTCTCTGACACTTTTCAGCATACTATGATTTGGGACATACTAATTCTATTTTCGAATACTATTTAGGACAGATAGTATGCGAATTGGGACGCAGCAACATTCTAATACTGAAGCGGGAACAAGAATGCACACGCTGAAATCTTTTAAACCAAATTTTCATTCATGTGAGACAGCTGGTGGAAAATATTGTCTCCCCTCTCCTCAGGTCTGTTCCAGCGGAGGAAAATAAATTAATCAGAGCTACAGTTAGCTTGCAGAAAGAAATTCATTTTAGGTGGTAATAGCCAATTTTTGTCTTAAACTGTTGGAAGTGTGTTTTTGGTTGACCATCCAAGAACAACCATGAGCAAAACACTTGCTATGTTATTTGTTTTTCTGTTTTCATTTTAATTTTTAGTAATTTTGCTGTGTTCGTTTGTCATTTTTTGTTTGTTATATAAATATATTTATATATAGCCTTTTCTATTTGTTTTTCATTTTAATTTACATTTTTTAGTAATATTGAATTTATTTTAGTTCATTTATTTTAGTGCAGTATTTCTAATTTTCATTTTTTATTATTTTTTAATTTTATTTCAGCTTTATTTAAATTACTGCAAATTATTCATAATACTTTTATTTTTATTTTTAGTTAAAAATAACATGGCATATAGGGATTTGATCATACTATTTTAGTGTTTAGCATAAAAAATTACAGAATGTGGGAAGATGAGAGGGGAAAAACCACATGAAATATGAAATTTTGCCTGGGTGGCCTGCAAACATTTTCAATGCAACAAAAACTTCTTGAAAAGTTTAGACAAAATGAATAACAATAATGACAAAATAAACCAATGTGTTATGCATCAGTCATAATTACTAAATGTGTTGTCCTTAACGTATTTTTCGGGTTTGCAAGTTGTCTTGAATACTTGGTTCAATGATTTCAGGCAAGTCCTACGAAAGACAATTTACATACTTTATCTTGTTATTTATTTATTTTTTTTCATAATCACATAATTAGATGGGTGAGGCTTTTGGCAGAAATCAAGCGTAGGATTTTGTTTTGCCAAGCGCAACATCCTTCACACAAAACAATGGGTCTAAGATTATATCAGGTGCACTAACTGGATTAAATTGATACCCACACACAGATCTGCAAAGACTAAATAAGCAATATCACACAAGTCAAGTCACTATTATTTGTATAGCGCTTTTAACAATGCAAATTGTGTCAAAGCAGCTTTACATCAGCTTGATATAAAGCAAGAGGTGCTGTTGTACTAAATAAAAAAAGAAAACTTTGAATAATATTGAGTAACTTACATTGCTGACAGACTATGGACAGCTGTTTTGTTTATTTTTGCCTTGCTAACAAATATACTCTGATTATAATTTTGCAAAGCATGAACCTAATTTGATTCCAGTGTTTTAACATCTGATCTGAAATGCAGAAAGTTTTCTGTTTTCATAAAACTCAAACTGCATTCTACATGAAATCCAGACAAAATGTGTTTCACGAGTTCACCCTTACATCTAATCTGATAGCAAATAGTAAGCATATTTTGGCGTGCTGTCCTGGGGGAGGGCCCCGAGCCTGTAATATGCCCCAAACCCAGAGAACTCCCCAAAAGAAGCTTAAAGGCATGGGACAGCAGCCATAGAGCAAAAATTTTAGTTGACCCCAAAATATGCGTGCTGTGAAGAGATATGGGTTAAAATTTGCGAATAAAAAGGAGGCAGGGCAACCGGGGAGCCCCTACAGTGCTTGACGGGAGCTGCGGCTTGCAGCGTCGGACTGGCAAGCCCTACATGCCGCTAAAAGAGAAGCACGATGGCAGATATCAAATGAGGGACTCTCGCTGCGTCCGAAGGGAGCTGCGGCTCTGCTACACCGGAAGGGAGAGTCCCTCTTGCAGCTGAATACGAGGTGCGGTTTGACGCGTTGGATGGAGGGCTCTCACTGCGACCGAAGGGAGCCTGCAGCTCTTCTGCACCGGGAGGGAGAGCCTCGTCCGTCGCCGAGTACGCAGCGTAACTCAAATGACAGACGGAGGGCTCACACTGCGACCGGAGGGAGGGTGTGGTGTTAAAAATAAATAATACTAATTTTATTAATTTGTATATTCATTAACATTAATAGAAAAAAAGAAGCCTAAGCCTACAGTGACAATAAGTACAGTAAAACATGAATTAAGTTGAATCAAATTGATTGTGAAAATTGATCCTTGCTACTTATCAGGTTTAATGGGTTTTTAGCTTTAGTTATGAGATTTTTGATCATTTGCTGTTGCACTCTGTGTGAACTCTGTCTCTTATCATGGACAGACTGTAAATACAGGGTTTATATGAGTCTCCAGAATTTGCATTCTCAACTAGTGGAACATGAGAGAGTTTGCCTTGTGTTTGATGGAAAATCTTGGCCAAGCACTTTTCCAGACTGTATTTCTTGGTTTGTGTGTAAGTGAAAGACTGTGTAGTTTTCTATTTTAATCCTGAGGAGAACATTAGAGACACAACCTACTATATCTTACCCAGACTCACATGTCCACACAAGTTTTGCTCGGGATGTGTGTGCTGTCATTTCTTGAGTTACGCTCTATTGTGAGCATAAGTCTGTATTTTTGGTCCTGTTTTGTCTTGCTGTTGGCTCAGGCAGCAATAGCACCAGATGTCAAATTTACACCCTAAGGAGTCCACAAACTGCTCGTTTATCAGAAAGACATGCATTTTAGGGTGTCATGCATTCTCTGTTTATTTCAGTGTTTTATTCCTGTATAATCAGCATACTGTATTTTCTGACCTACTTCAAGTCTTAAAGTCTCTACTAATGAACTGACGAGTTGAATTGGGTGTTTTTAGATGAGGGAAACAGTGCTTGGCTGCTCCAGGACCGTTTTGAAAATCATTTCAGAGACACTTTCTTAAATGTGACTCATATATAACATATTACATGCATGCACAGTTTTAAGGCAGCTTTAATCGCTTTTTTGGTAACTTCGTGACTTAACTGACCACAACATTGCATGCACTTAGTTTATTTCGTGCTTTGATATGAAATGATAAAAACTACAGCGTGTGTCGGCGCCTTTGTGTGTGCAAAAAGAGCACGCGCCACAAGCCCAGTACCGTTTCCGTGCTCGTTTGACTCGCGGCTGGTGCTGAAATGAAATTAGAGTGTGCGTCTGAAACGTCTCCTGTTTGATGTGGTCATAAAGATGTTCTAAAACTAATTAAATTAACTTCTTGTCAAGATAAAAAGAGACAGAGGCAGCAATTGTGAGTGGGGTGACCAACCCTAGCCCCAGCCCTGCGTTAACTGCGTTAAATATTTTTAACACGTCAAACTGAAAAAACACACTAATTTTGACAACACTAATAATTTTATATATATATATATATATATATATATATATATGTGCCGCTGCAAGATTAATCTTTAATGAACCGAAAAGAATGCACATCACACCTCAATTTGCAACATCAACATCTCAACATCAATGCAACATCTCAACATGAATTTGCATTGGCTGCCAATAGCTGCTCGCATAAAATTCAAGGCATTAATGTTTGCCTACAAAACCACCTCTGGCTCTGCACGCCTTTACCTAAATTCAGTACTTCAGACCTATGTGCCCTCTAGAAGCTTGCGTTCTGCAAGTGAACGATGCATTATTGTGCCATCCCAAAAAGGCACAAAATCACTTTCACTGACTTATTCATTCACTGTTCCCACCTGGTGGAATGTTCCCACAGTGGGGCTGTTTTTCAGTGGCAGGAACTGAGGGACTCGTCAGAGTAGAAGAAAAGCTCAGTGCACCAAAATATAGAGATAGCCTTAATGAAAACCCAGTCCAGAGCATTCAGAACCTCAGACTGGGCAGAAGGTTCACCTTCCAACAGGACAATGATCCTAAGCACACAGCAAGAGTGGCTTATAGACAACTCTGTGAATGTCCTTGAGTGGCCCAGACAGAGCATGGGCTTGAACCCAATCAAATATTTCTGGAGAAACCTGGAAATGTGTGTCTGCCCCCATCCAACCTGACAGAGCTTGAGAGGTGACGAGGTGAGGAGAAGAATGGCAGATAATTGCCAAATGCTGATGTGCAAAGCTTGTCACATCATACCCAAAAATACTTGAGGCTGTAAAGGTGCTTCAGCTAAGTACTGAGTTAAGGGTTTGAATACTTATGCAATGTACTTATTTCAGTTTTTTATAAATTTACAAAGTTTCTTTGCCATTATGGTGTGTGGAGTGTAGATTGATGTGGAAAAAAAAGTAATTTAAAGCAGTTTAACATAAGGCTTCAATATAAAAAAAACGTGAAAAAAAATGAAGGGGTTTGAATACGCAAGGCACTGTATATGCACAGACTCAGTGTAAACTAAGATGCCTGCAGCTAAAGTTGGTTGTGTATATATTCTTATGACCTCAGCAATGGGGGTTGTATTGCTCCATTCATTGCATATCTATACCATAACATAATGGAAATGTGCATTCAGGCAGGGTTTTGTGCTCAGTGGGTGTGCTGGAGGCGCTGGCCATTCAAATCAAGTGCTGTTTGACTTGCACGCAGCAGGTCGGACAGAGCAGAGACAGACTGTTGTTTTGTCTGCTGGTAATTTAATGCTTCTCCGCTACATTACCTCATGAGCTTCACCGCATGCCTTCAGCACGAGCTTTAGCCATCCGTCAACACCCTCACACACATGCATTCATTAACAAAACAAATCACAAGGCTTCATTTACACATGTAAATGTGAGAAATATTTATTGGCTTTAATCTAACGTACTCCACTCTGATTGGATAGTGACTTTGTAAAAACATCTGAGGTTTGTAGGTACATGAGTCAGATCAAAGATGGTTGAAACAGCTGTTCTTCAGAGGGGTACTTCACAGGATCTCACAATGATAACAAAGATTTTTCCGGGTCCTTTGAAATTCCCAGAGTTTTGCTGTTTGTCGAGTTAATGTTGAAATTGATGTGCATGCGTCCATGACTCTAGATCTACTTGTCTGTTTTTGTGCATATGTCTGTGTTTAGAGTTATCGTTGTGTTTGTATGTGTGTAGTATAAGGCTCGGTGGGTAACTAGAGCTGTAAGAATGGGAGAAATCCTTGGATTAGCCGGCCTGGCATCAGGTATGCGGCAACTGCAAGCCCTGGGGCATCCGAAGTATACAGAGCATAGAGACTAAGATATGTGTGTGTGACTGTATTTAAAAAAAAGTGCAGAAATGTGTGTGAGAGAGGTGTTTGTTTTTGTTTAAATACAGTGAGAAGCTGAAGCAGAACTTAAAAGAGCAGTATCATAAATGTACATTAAAGGAGTAGGTCAACCTATAATGAACATTTGCTGAAAATTTACTCACCCTCAGGCTAGGGCTGGGTGATATGACCTAAAATCAAAACCTTGATTAATTGAACACTTACCTCGATTACGATTATTGAACGAGTATTTATTTAATTATTTATGTATTTATTTTTTGCCCTCATAGTTTGTACCGTAAATATACTCAACTATTAAAGGTGGGTTTTTTTTTTTTTTTCCCAAGTGCATTTCTTATCTTTGTGATTTTAAAATAATTGAAGGAAACAAACTATTTATGGTTATTTGTTTCAATATTTCGAACAATAAAATCAAAGCTTGCTTGAAAAGAAGACGTCTTAAGAAAAATTCACATTTCAGTTTTATTTTATTTTAAAAATTATTTTAAAAAGTTTCTTAAAAATTTGAAAATAACTTTCATTTTTTGCAAACAAAATAAATGAATATTGTCATGTGAAAAGTAGAAAATAACTTGTATCTCTTGTAAATGAAATAATGCAATGTGAAAAGTAGAAAACAATAACTTGCATCTCCTGTAAACAAATGTTTTAAATAATGAATGTAAATAGAACACTGCACAATGGTCATATAGCTCCGACTACACCCGCAGTAGTATGTTTTTTAGGGGGAAAGTACTAATAGGATTAAACATAATAACCGACATGGGAAAATTACGTCGATTAGAGTTTCTGAATTTCGGTTTTGATTTTTTTTTTTCTTCTCTCGATTAATTGCCCAGCCCTATCCAAGATGTAGATGAGTTTGTTTCTTCATCAGAACAGATTTGGAGAAAGTAACGTTTATAAGAGAAAACAGTCTAAAACAGTTCAAAACAAATATGTTGGTGGATGCTGATGTGAGAGGACAATAGGTGATGGACTTATAAAACTCCTTAATGATGGATTTGTTTTTAAAAAATGTAGCTTTTCGCTTTCCAAGATGTTAATTGATGGACTGAAGTTATGTGGATTACTTGTGTATTATTGTGGTGTATTTATTATCTGTTTGCACTCTCATTCTGATGGCACCCATTCACTGCAGAGGATCTGTTGGTGAGCAAGTGATGTAATGTTAAAATTACCTAAATCTGTCCAATGAAGAAACAAACTAAATTTGGAAGGCTTGAGGAGGGTGATCATTTTTTAGCAAGTTTTCATTTTTAGGTGAACTATTCTTTCAAATCCCATTCAGATAGTAAATGTATTTTGACATTTGTTGAATAAAATTTGCTGTGCCCTTGCCTGGTGCACCTACATGAAAGACTTTGTAGATAAATCAGCAATGCTTCAGGCATCCTGTCTGATTTAAAAACAGAATTAAATCTACAGATATCCCAATCCTGTTCAGGTTTGGTATATGAAATGACATTATTTACACAACTAAACCCATCCAAATAGTTCTTTTGTATGGTACGATTGAGTGCAGAAGTTTTATAGCAACCCATCCTGGAGTTTTATAAGTTTTATAGCAACCCATCCTGGAGTTTTCTAAGAAACTTCTATCAAGTTCCTCCTCTTGAGTCATGACTTTTCATAAGTGATTTTGGGATGCTTGAATTGGCCTGACAGGATGTTGACTTTGAATTGGAATGACAGGAAGAGGAAATTACTCAACTGCAATTCAAAAAAATTCAACACTGTCACTCAAATGTTTTGCGACAAATCACAAGTGATTAGATCATTAATTTGGACTAATTATGTTTATATTTTTCTTTAATATTTACGACAGATTTTTTTTTTTTCTCAGCAGATTAGACATATTTCTCTAAGTTAAGATACTAAGTTAAGATTTCTCTGAGCACCAAATGTCCAACATGTTGTTTTCAAACTTTATTAAAACCATTATTGACATAAAATTTTGGGTAAATTATGATAATTATGGGAAATTTTAATGTAATGTGTGTGTGGGTTAGGTTTAGTACTGGAATATGAAATACAGTAGTCAATTTGAAGTGGATAAAAACCTTTCATCAAAGTTGTCCTAAAACCTAAAACCAAAATGCGTTCTTGTCTTAGGACAACTTTTAACTTTTCTGATCCACTTCAAATGTTGACTACTATATACTGAGCATGATATACACTACCATCCAAAAGTGTTTTCTATTTGATCAATTTAATGCATACTTGCTGAATAAAAGTATTTATTTAAAAAATAAATAAATACATTCATACTGACCCCAAACTTTTGAACTGTGGTGTATGTATCAAAAAATATTTCCTTAACGTTCTACAATATGATGCACCCCTATGGAAAATCAATAAAAATCATTTCAGAAGATTCAGACAGGAGAGGTGGAAAAAAGAGAATCAAAAAGTGACGACAACAACTTGTTCAGTTGCACCTGTGCAGAACGATGAATTATTTGAGCCCTGTGCTGAAAGCTCACATGGGAGGACAGGAAAGATGGCAGGTGTGTACCCATAATGCCCCTGTGCAATGAGTGAAGTGTGAAGAGTCCAATAATGCCTGCAGTGAAAGGTCAGAGGAAGGGGGAAGATAATAAACACCATGTTTGTGTTGTGTCCTTGAAGAATAATAATAATAATAATAATTATCATTATTTTTTTTTATTTATATAAATTTTTCCATATTAATAAATTAACATATCTGAATTAAAATTTTATATATAAATCGTATTTTATATAAGTATAATAATTTATTATGTGTGATGTTTATAAGTTATATAGTGATAATAATGCTACATTAATCATTATAATTATTTTTTATTATTATTATTGCTATATAAAAACATCTTTATATATGTGTTATTAATGAGAATAATTTCTTTAAAAATAAAATAAAATATAACAATAATGCAATCATGTGTATTATTAAAACAGGGTTTTCATGTGTTGTTTCATGTGGGTTCTGTGTGTTTCGTGAATTATTTAAATTGTTTTTATTCTGCTTTGTTACAACAACAGTGTAAAAATGCATAGCCTAAAGGAGAAGTGAGTTTGGTAATTATTTTAGAGCAATGAAAAATAAGCAAATGTTCAAAAATAAAATTTCTAGATGAAAACGCATCACAGAAAGCATCAGATTCTATTATAAGCATCGTATTTGTGTATAAACGATTTACATGCAATCGTAATTAGAAACATCACAAAAATATCTGAATATTACAGATCTGAATTTTAACATCGGGATGTTAACAGGGAATGTTTTAGTGACATTGTAGATGAGCAAATGCTCTTTAATTTTTGTTTTTTTTTTCAGATGAAAGATGCTTTGCATCTCATCCCGTTAGTACTTCACACATTCGTCTTTGTCCATCTGCACTGTGTGACTGTCGTCTCAAACCACTTCACAAATCTCTTCCTCCTCTGGCAGTGACCTCTCTCTGGGTTTGTGGTTCACTTTCACTCCGCGGCGCACGCACACACATATAAAAACACACAGTGTAATGAGGGGTTTGGCGGGTGGTTTGGGAGGAGAAGGCAGGCAGGCATCTCTCTTTGCTGAAGGGAAAGGCCTCCTCCTCTACAGAACATTCCAGATGAGCTCACACTTGCCTGCTGGAGATGAAGAAAGAGATGAGACTGTCAAAGAGTGTGTTTGTACACCGTTAAAAAAGAAAACAAGAAAATTCTGCGATCATTTACTAACCTTCAAGTCACTCTAAAACTGTATGACTTACTATTTTTTCTAGACCATTTTTTTGGTGTTAGTAGTTGCTCGATCTTACCATCTGTTTTTTTTTTTTTTTTTAAATGGCTGGAATATTTATCTCAATGAATAAAAGAATTGGATCTTTTGATATGATGCACTGAACTCACAGAATTCCATTCAGCCTTCTCTCTCTCCACACACACTACAGGAAGTGCTGACTCTGGAGGGTATATTTAACACGCTCGCCCATGTTTACGGTGAGCAGACTCCGGATGTGTTCTTGCTGACTTGTGTGTGTGCACGTGTGTGCAAATGAACACACTTCAGCTGGACACTTGAGGCACACTTATATGAATGTCACATACACTACTGTTCAAAAGTTTGAGGTTGGTAAGATTTAAAAAAAATAAATAAAATGTTTTTAAAAGAAGTCCTTATGCTTACCAAGGCAAATTTTCTGAAAAATTATTACAATTTAAAAGAACTGTTTCCTATTTAAATATGTTTTAAGATGTAATTTATTCCTTTGATGCAAAGCTGAATTTTCAGCAGCCATTAATTTAGTCTTCAGCGTCACATGATCCTTCAGATAATGTACATGACAATGTTAATGTATTTGGTCTTGGCGGAATAGATCTGCTATGCTGCTGCTGCTGCTGTGGCAGAGCAAGTACCGAGACTTGCTACTGCCAATACATTCACAACATGCTGCTGTGAGCATGTAGGAAATACTGCTGCTGCACATGTAACACATATGAATAACCCCCATATAGCATACATGAATCACCTCGTAGCAGATACAGGTGGAGCTGGGGAAGGTGGAGGGTTTCTGAAGTGCGCTGCCAACTGCTACAGCAAACAAAAGCCAGGTATTTGAATATTGAGCAGTGAGCTCATTGGCTACTGATACAGGAGAAAACCAATCAGCTGTGCCATGTGATAATGTTGTCATTAGGTCAGATTCACTTAGACCTATCGGACTGCGCCATCTAGAGTTTCATGCCAGAACTCTGTATTTTTTTTTTTTTTTAAAGTCTTTTGTAAGACTACAAAAGTTTTTGTCTCTTTCGATCAGTTTAATGCTGAATAAAAGTATTAATTTCTTTAAAGAAATCTTACTGACCCCAAACTTTTGAAATGAAATGTATAACAAAAATACAAGTAAATAAATTAAAAAGTTATAACACAATACATATATTGTCTTCTGTCCCTCCTTATTTTCAGTTTGCTCGCTTTAGAAATTCATCTTAAAGCAGTGGTTTGCCATCAAAATGTGTTGTGAAATGAATTGCCTTGAGGCCTAAATTCTCGCCTCTCAGGTTCTTCCTTTTTAGCTAAATATGCTCAAATGAGTTCTAACCTGCCTGAAACCGTCTGAGAGGTTATTAAGTTCTGGAGGATTTTCTCACATACTCCTCTACGCTAATAGAATCCAAACAGTCTGTGATAATACTACCATAATACATTTTGGAGAGTATGTGTCTAATTCTTACTCAAGGCTTGGAGAGTGAGCGTAACTCATTCAGTTATTTAGAGTAAATGCAACTAAGTTTTGTTGTGTGGAATGCAAAAGAAAAAACTATCCAGCATTTTAGGGGCAAATCTTTAAAGTGTATATGATTTTATAAGCAATATGCTTTCTGCTTACAGAGTATTTTCAGAGTATTTCAGGTCCAATTTCAGAGAGGCTGATACTCAGTATTAAACATTGTGTTGATTTTGTACTCAAGAAATATTTCTTAATATTATCAATGTTGAAAACAGTTGTGCTGATTAATATGTTTGTGGAAACCGTGGCACAGTTTTTCAGGATTCTTTGATGAATAGTAAGTAAAAGAAAACAGTGAAATAGATTTTAAAAAAAGTAAAAGTCTAATTTGAATCTTTATACTCATGGTGTTTGTCTTTTTGCTTGTCTTTTTCAGTGTACGTTGAAAGAATTGAACTAAAGGGAGTTACACCCAAATCAGACATACCAACAGAATACATCCTGGAGGTGAGTTTTGTTTCTGTTTCCAGTACAGTCTTAAAAAAATCTGAAAATTTTAACAAAATCTCCGGCATATTGTATCTATAAGTGTTGTTCTATATTATATCTCCATGAAAAGCAGGTCTTTTCTATAGTTGTGTCATATTTTTACAGAACAAATGTAGCCAAAATGTAAAATGTACTTGGCGTGTTATATGTTAGTCATACTTTTCTCTTGGTCGAAGGCCTTGTGGTCCGACTCAACTTTGTCGACTGTCAGTAAAACCCCTCAAGAAGTGGTGGAGTTTATCTCCCAGGTGAGTGACAGTCATTTGTGTTGTGTTTCATGGATGTGAGAAATGTTGAGCTAGTGTGTAAAGATGAAAAGTCTTAAAAGTAACTACTAAAGTGGTCTGTAATAAATGTTAAAGGGATAGTTCACCCAAAAATGAAATTCTGTCATTTTTTACTCACCTTCATGTCGTTTGTTCATCTTCGGAACACAAATTTAGATATTTTTGATGAAATCCGAGACCTTTCTGACCCTCCGTAGACAGCAACACAACTGACACGTTCAAGGCCCAGAAAGGTAGTAAGGACATCATTAAAATAGTCCATGTGACATCAGTGGTTCAACCTTAATGTTATGAAGCTACTAGAATACTGTTTGTGCGCAAAGAAAACAAAGATAATGACTTTATTCAATAATATCTTCTCTTCCTTGTCACTCTTCGATACACATTCAGGAGAGTACTACAACGCATGCGTGTGGTGCTGCTGACACAGCCGGCGTTTTGACCCGGAAGAGAAGAAATCATTGCAAAAAGTCGGTATTTTTGTTTTCTTTGCGCACAAAAATTATTTGTCTCTATGTCCTTACAACCTTTCTGTGCCTTGAACATGTCAGTTGCGTTGCTGTCTATGCAGGGTCAGAAAGCTCTTGGATTTATTAAAAAATATCTTAATTTGTGTTCCAAAGATGAACGACAGGGTGAGTAAATAATGACAGAATTTTCATTTTTTGGGTGAACTATCCCTTTAACATTTCCATTCATCTCAATTTCTCACCCGCAACTGGACTCACTGGAAAGTTGTGTAGTCAAAATGGCTTTGACTGTGTTGAATAATCAGTGCTGTGAAGTTGAAAACCAGTGAATGTGTTCACTGATGAGTGCTGACAAGTTGTAACGTCATGAAACCGTGTGATTGTGTCTCTGTTGTCTCTCTCTTCAGCTCTCTCAGCTCTTTCCCGATGAATGTCTAGAGAAACTTCTGCCACAAATGCCTGGACTTGATTCCACTCATGAACTAGATCCTCGGTAATTCTACTTCTGAATCCTAACATGAAATGCATAAACGGAGAACAAATTCTCAATTATATCATGTTTTTACTAGGGCTGGGTTATAAACTGAATATTTACAATTTACACTTAAAATTCAGTTGCAAAAATACAGAGTGGCATTTTTATTGCATATTGAAAAAAATATGTATAATAATGTGTGTGTGTGTGTATATATATATATATATATATATATATATATATATATATATATATAATGAAATAAAATATAAAATAAATAATATTTATTTTATTATTTGAATATAAAATAAATTTATTGAATAATTAAATTTGTGAATTTTTACTCTTCTCCACAGATGCTTGACCTCTCTTTCACCTCAAGTTCTCAAACATGACAAAGTCCGTTTCTTCTTCAGCACTTCGCCTGCACCTCAGCTCCCTACTAGCACAAGTAAGCCCCTTATTCCTGCCTCGCAATGGTTCATCCCTCATGCGTCACCATAGAGGTTTGTTTCTGGACCACACCATCTCTTGGGGAAATGGGGAGTTTGTCTCAGCACAGTGGGGATTTGATTTGACCTGCTTGTGCTGGGAGGCTTCAGAAGTGACCTCATCTTGGGAAACTATTAATAGGACGAAAGGCCACTAGAACCTAGATGTGTGTCTGTGATGTTATTTTTAGTGGTGGGGGAAGGGACGGAAACCCCCTTGGAAAGAAAGAAGGCTTCACATGATATTCCGCCATGATTCCAGTTCCAAGGGAACGTACACGTTACATTCAAAGGGCGTTAAAGTGCGCGAGATGTGAATTTAAATTGTATTTATTTACAGTGGTATATTATGTCACACTTCTCTAGTAAGTTTCGTCTGTGTGTGAAGACAATAGCACAAATCCGTGAATGAATGTTCTGAAGTGAAATAAACTTCAACGGAATAAAGTTGAATGGAACTGAATTGAAATAAAGTTAAATAAACTTCACCTTTACTGTTCAGTGCACTGATCTCAGACTCATTTTAGATAATAAAGTTTATTGTTAAATTGTTAAATGCCCTACCTCCATTACATATCTTTGTCACGTCATTATAAGTGTTTGATCATCACATTTGAGTGATCATTGCAATAAATGTGTTTATGTTTATATATTCTGTTTATGTACATACTATAGTATTCTATATATAGTACCAGTCAAAAGTTTGGACACAGGAATGGGAAAGTGTCCAAACTTTTGATTGGTACTGTAATATACACAAAGAATATGGGCCGATATATCGATATTGGCTTTTTTTTTACGCCCTAATATCGGTATCGGTATCGGCCCCCAAAAAACCCATATCAGTCGGGCTCTAGTATTCACCCATTCAATTGGATCATTTCATGTCAAATCAAGCTATATTTCTGAATCACACTTTGTCACTTCCATGTTTTGCAGATCTGGGCTGTCTGCTTCAGTATAGGGGAGCGAGCAGGTGAGTTTAACAACCCTTCACAGCAAGCACTCTCACATCTCTCTTCTCCCCATCCATAAACCCTCTCTTACTCTGTCCCAGGCCCATTTGTGGTGTCGCCAGCATCCAGCCTGTCCTAAGTGTCCATGCGCCCCTCCCGCAGAGCTCCCCTGCCCACCTGCCCCCTCTTCCTCCTCAGACAGCGGTGGCCATCCTCCCCGGCACTGCCGTACCCATGGGGGAGGCCAGCCCACCACAGACGCACCTCGCAAACCCCGCACCCCAACCCCAGGCCCAGTCCCAGCAGCCCAGCCCGGAGCAGAACGGCATCCTGGACTGGCTTCGTAAACTACGGTTGCATAAATACTACCCTGTCTTTAAACAGCTAACCATGGAGGAGGTACGTGACTTCATGTGGCTCTTTCCCTTGGTATGGGAGTCGTCTCTAAGATAAGAGATTAAATTTATTGGAAGAGATGTTTAGGGAACAGATTTCGCAGCCAAGAAATACAGATTTCCTTCCTGACATATCTCTCTCACTACAGCTTATCTAAATTATGATCTCCTTATTCATTTTCTCAGTTCCTCGCTCTCACAGAAGAGGATCTCAACAAGTACGACCTCACTCAGGGGGCCAAGAAGAAACTAAAGACTCAGCTGGAGCTTCAGAAGTGAGTGTGTTTTGTGCTTAAATTATGACACCGATATGTTTGATCAGTGTGCGTCATGCCATAAACAACCGTAGAAACATTGAGGGGTTGTTAAAACGCAGTTACTTCTACCATGATAAATGGAAAATGTACTCAAATGTCTCTTTTGAATAAAATTCAGCTTATCGTCTGCTTTCCATGGGTATAAATAGCGCAAAGTTAAATATGCCAGGTAAAATAGTGAATAGGTACAATCTATAATCAACCTAATTTGCATAGACGGGAAATGTGTTTGTGCTATAGGATGACCATGACATTGGTTAGCTCATTTAGCGCCAATCAGTGTGAATAACACTATTTAGTGAAACACTCTGGATTTTGTTTTTTACTCATTTTTTCCCCCCGAAAGAAATGAATACTTTTGTTTAACAAGGACACATTAAACTGAACAGAAGTGACAGTAAAGACATTTATAGTAAATAAATAAATATGTAAATAAATATGTACCAGTTTCCACACAAATATTAAACAGCACAACTGTTTTCAACATTGATAATAATGATAATAAATATTTCATGAGCAGCAAATCAGCATATTAGAATTTTTTTTTTGAAGGATCATGTGACTCAAGACTGGAATAATGATGCTGAAAATTCAGCTTTGCATTACAGGTATAAATTACGTTGCAAAATATGTTTGAATAGAAAACCGTTATTTTAAATTGTAATAATAAATACACAATAATACAGTTTTTAATGCATTTTTGCAAATAAGTGCAGCCTTGGTGAGAAAAGAGACTTCAAAAACATTTTAAACATTGAGACCCCAAACTTTTGAACAGTATTGAATGTAGAGTTTATTTCATGTAGATTAATCTGCCATTAGTTTTTTTTCCCCCTAGTTAGAAAACACAATAGCATATGGGTTTGGGACAGCATGTTGGTGAGGAAGTAATGACAATTTTAACAGTTCTTTGGCAAAGTATTTCTGTAATCCGTATATGTTGCATTTTAACAATTATTTAAATGTTGGTAAATGGCCAGTTTCCACAATTGCAGGGCAGATCACTTCTTTCAGATAAGAGTTTGGCATCGAGAGTTTGAGATCAGTTTGGAAGTGGAGCAAGTAACTATTCCTCAGTAAAAGCACATCATTCTAATTCTTTTTCCATTTCTCACATTAGCAAGTTTCCATTGCTCAGGTAGAGCTGTGGGAGCTAAGATATCTTAACAGATAACAGGAACTAATCCTCGGGAGGTTTTCCATGCCTGAAAACAACAAAGGTCATACTGGTTCACAGGTCTCGTGGTTCTCACTGACACTAGCTAAAACTTAAATGTTTATTTCTACTCCACTTTGTAAAGTTTATTCATACCTATTGGCTCTATTTTAAAAATGTTGTTTTCCCACATTCTCTCTTTTGTTTCTAAAAAGTCTACACAGATGATCAGCTTCAACTGATGCACTAGTAGAATTATGCACATGCAGTAAGTGCTGAGATGTTTTTGTACATAGCGCCATCTAGGTGTCATTGCTGGAAAATGATGTTCTACAAAATAAATCTTTGACGTTCATGATCCAGTCATTGTTTATAATCAAATGGCACATTAAAAAAAAGTAATAAATTATATTTTTTGTTTTCTTGTCAGAGAGAAGCTGGAGAAGAGATACGTGGTGTCTCAGTTTCCTGTTTCCTGTAGTGGGGTTGCCAGAGTGACCCCTTCCAGTCATATCGGACTCCTGACACACGCACACACTGGAAGTGGTACTGTACACACACGTCTAAATAATAATACTAATTAATATGTTTGCATTATTAGCATTTAAATTAAGGGATCTAAAAGTTTATATAGCTGTATGAAGGCGAGATTATGATCTGTTTTTTGTGTGTATGTTAAGAGCTACGTGTAGACATCGAGAACAGCTCCTTGCCCATTCCACGGGACAGCAGTTCCTCCTCAGGCTATTCCAGTGCTCCTTCCAGTCCAATGACCCCTTTATCACGTGACACTTCTTTTGACCGGGTCAAAGACCTTCACAGACGTAAGAACTGATGTTTTTTTCCATTACTATTTTTATAATGGATATTAAATTGTTTACTGTAATTGTACGTATAGTATACTGTGACACAAAATTGATTTTATAAATATGTATACGTGTGTGTGTGTGTGTGTGTGTGTATACATATCTCAATAATGCATCTCAATAAATTAGAATGTCGTGGAAAAGTTCATTTATTTCAGTAATTCAACTCAAATTGTGAAACTCGTGTATTAAATAAATTCAGTGCACACAGACTGAAGTAGTTTAAGTCTTTGGTTCTTTTAATTGTGATGATTTTGGCTCACATTTAACAAAAACCCACCAATTCACTATCTCAACAAATTAGAATACTTCATACGACCGATTAAAAAAAAAACATTTTTAGTGAATTGTTGGCCTTCTGGAAAGTATGTTCATTTACTGTATATGTACTCAATACTTGGTAGGGGCTCCTTTTGCTTTAATTACTGCCTCAATTCGGTGTGGCATGGAGGTGATCAGTTTGTGGCACTGCTGAGGTGGTATGGAAGCCCAGGTTTCTTTGACAGTGGCCTTCAGCTCATCTGCATTTTTTGGTCTCTTGTTTCTCATTTTCCTCTTGACAATACCCCATAGATTCTCTATCGGGTTCAGGTCTGGTGAGTTTGCTGGCCAGTCAAGCACACCAACACCATGGTCATTTAATCAACTTTTGGTGCTTTTGGCAGTGTGGGCAGGTGCCAAATCCTGCTGGAAAATTAAATCAGGATCTTTAAAAAGCTGGTCAGCAGAAGGAAGCATGAAGTGTTCCAAAATTTCTTGGTAAACGGGTGCAGTGACTTTGTTTTTCAAAAAACACAATGGACCAACACCAACAGATGACATTGCACCCCAAATCATCACAGACTGTGTAAACTTAACACTGGACTTCAAGAAACTTGGGCTATGAGCTTCTCCACCCTTCCTCTAGACTCTAGGACCTTGGTTTCCAAATGAAATACAAAACTTGCTCTCATCTGAAAAGAGGACTTTGGACCACTGGGCAACAGTCCAGTTCTTCTTCTCCTTAGCCCAGGTAAGACACACAAGAAGAATACAACAACTGTAGCCAAATTTCTTGACTTGTCTGTGTGGTGGCTCTTGATGCCTTGACCCCAGCCTCAGTCCATTACTTGTGAAGTTCACCCAAATTCTTGAATCGATTTTGCTTGACAATCCTCATAAGGCTGCGGTTCTCTCGGTTGGTTGTGGATCTTTTTCTTCCACACTTTTTCCTTCCACTCAACTTTCTGTTAACATGCTTGGATACAGCACTCTGTGAACAGCCAGCTTCTTTGGCAATGAATGTTTGTGGCTTACCCTCCTTGTGAAGGGTGTCAATGATTGTCTTCTGGACAACTGTCAGATCAGCAGTCTTCCCCATGATTGTGTAGCCTAGTGAACCAAACTGAGAGACCATCTTGAAGGCTCAGGAAACCTTTGCAGGTGTTTTGAGTTGATTAGTTGATTGGCATGTCACCATATTCTAATTTGTTGAGATAGTGAATTGGTGGGTTTTTGTTAAATGTGAGCCAAAATCATCACAATTAAAAGAACCAAAGACTTAAACTACTTCAGTCTGTGTGCATTGAATTTATTTAATACACGAGTTTCACAATTTGAGTTGAATTACTGAAATGAATTAACTTTTCCACGACATTCTAATTTATTGAGATGCACCTGTGTGTGTGTATATATATATATATATATATATATATATATATATATATATATATATATATATATATATTAGTGCTGTCAATTGCAAACTAATTAATCACACATTTTTCTGCAATTAATTGCGATTAATCCCACCTAACATTAAAGTTTTTAAATATACTTTTACAGAAACAGCAGTTGTAAGTGGGGTGGCCAACCGTAGCCCCGCCCCTGCGTTAAATATTTTTAACGCGTTAAACTGAAAAAAATAATCGTTTGCGTTTGCACATATGTACAGGTGCATCTCAATAAATTAGAATGTCGTGGAAAAGTTCATTTATTTCAGTAATTCAACTCAAATTGTGAAACTAGTGTATTAAATAAATTCAATGCACACAGACTGAAGTAGTTTAAGTCTTTGGTTCTTTTAATTGTGATGATTTTGGCTCACATTTAACAAAAACCCACCAATTCACTATCTCAGCAAATTAGAATATGGTGACATGCCAATCAGCTAATCAACTCAAAACACCTGCAAAGGTTTCCTGAGCCTTCAAAATGGTCTCTCAGTTTGGTTCACTAGGCTACACAATCATGGGGAAGACTGCTGATCTGACAGTTGTCCAGAAGACAATCATTGACACCCTTCACAAGGAGGGTAAGCTACAAACATTCATTGCCAAAGAAGCTGGCTGTTCACAGAGTTCTGTATCCAAGCATGTTAACAGAAAGTTGAGTGGAAAGAAAAAGTGTTGAAGAAAAAGATGCACAACCAACCGAGAGGTCCAAGTGGTCCAAAGTCCTCTTTTCAGATGAGAGCAAGTTTTGTATTTCATTTGGAAACCAAGGTCCTAGAGTCTGGAGGAAGGGTGGAGAAGCTCATAGCCCAAGTTGCTTGAAGTCCAGTGTTAAGTTTCCACAGTCTGTGATGATTTGGGGTGCAATGTCATCTGCTGGTGTTGGTCCATTGTGTTTTTAGTAAATTGTGAATTGGTGGGTTTTTGAGATAGTGAATTGGTAGGTTTTTGTTAAATGTGAGCCAAAATCAAAATTAAAAGAACCAAAGGCTTAAACTACTTCAGTCTGTGTGGACTGAATTGGTTTAATACACGAGTTTCACAATTTGAGTTGAATTACTGAAATAAATGAACTTTTCCACGACATTCTAATTTGAGATGCACCTGTATGTATGTATGTATGTATGTATGTATGTATGTATGTGTATATTTATTTATTTATTTATTTTAGTTTTAATATTAAATTATTGCATATCATTTCATTTTAGGTCTATATCTCCTTTCAGGTTTAGAGTCTGGTTTGGATCCTTGTGAGAAAGAGCGGTCATGCTTTCTCCTCAATCCTGCGGTATCCACTGGACCCAGCCGTCCCACTGCCCAAGTCCTCCCAGTCCAGAACGATCCCTCCCTCTGTCCCTCCCAAATGAATTTGCCCCCTCCATCCTTGCCCCTCCTCTCCCCAGGCCGCGTTATCAACACTCCCCGCAAACTTCGTCCACCCCCTCTCTGTTCAGAAGAACGTCCCAAACCGATGGGGTCTGGGGTCACCGTGGGTGTCCGGCTTGAGAACATCTTCCCTGGGTTGAATCTTGACGGTTCTCCGGGGCACCAGGATGTGTCAGGCCCCCGTGGGCCCCTCACAGTGCTTCGCTCCCCTCCAGGTCTCATGGTGGAGACCAGCATTGCTCTCACCTCCACTTCAAACACCCTCCATCATGTTTCCCACCCACCCTTACATTTACAAGTGTCGTCTTCTGTTCCACGCACAGGATCGTACCCTTTCTCCACCCCATCCTCCTGCCCCTCATCGAGTTCCACCACCAGACCCACCTTCTCACCTGTCAGTGGAGTTCCAATAGCAACAGCCAGCAACGTTCCCATGGCGGCAGTACCCGGGAACACATACTGTGTTAACAGTACGCCCACAGTCACGCCCAGTTCTAGCCCAGCATCCACAGAGAATAGCGGCTACGCCTCGGTGCAAGCAAACAGCACTAACTCCAGTTCCTCATTGTGCGTTTGTAGCTCTTGTGGTTGTAGCGGCAACTGTGGCTCGTACGGAGCGCTTCCGGCTAGCTACGCCGGATACTTTCCACATCCGTTTTCAGGAACGTCAGTATTCACGTTAGGGCCTTTGCTTCATTTCAGCCCCCTCCTTACAGGAAGTGGTACCGCCTCCCCCTTTTCCTACCCCCTGGTGGCCCCTCCTATTTACAACAGCAGTCTATCACTTGATTCGCAACAAAATCTTGTGCTTCCACCAGTGCAGGGTTTTCTAGGGGGAGGGGGTGGTGTGTACCAGCCCCATGGAATGATGGGAAACGGAAGCTCTGGGCATAAGAAAACAGGGAATGTGTCCTGCTATAACTGTGGGCTGAGTGGGCATCGAGCACAAGATTGCAAGCAGCCAGCAATGGACTCTGCACAACAAGGTAACAGCACTGTTTATTAAGTAGTGCTTGCAAACTCATAACACCTGAGCAACCACAAAGCAATACTCTAGCAACCACCCAGAACATCCTAAAAGCAAATTAGAAGCCACCCAGAATACTTTTTAGGGCCCTATGTTTTCTGCGATACGGAAAACGTGGACAGAATCGTGGAATCCGGTCACAAAAATGAAATTTACTGTATGATGCGGAATGTCACGGAGTTTGCCAAATCTAGAGTGAATAAATTGAAAGGAGGTCAGTACACTTAAATCAAAACGCGATATGGACAAATATCTGTGAATATTAAGCTGCAAAAAGACTATTTAAATATGTGTCTCTGTGTGAATGAATGGCGCAGACGTGCGGTTTCGTTTGCTACACGCATACTGAAGCACGCATGACGCTCGCAATGTTTTCAGCCTCTGCCGCCTTAATATACGAGTACGTAAACACATAAACATGAACACTAGAACTGCTCTGAGAGTCACTTTGAGCATTTTACTGTTTCTTTTGATTAAAACTATGGTCATAAAGATTTTCACAGCAACCCATCAAAATAAAAGTTCGGTTTAACTTTAAGAAACTGTGAGAGAGAAATATATTACTTAAAGTAATGATACTACTACTACTACTACTAAAAAAAAAAATTAAAACATTTTTAAGAAATATTTACCAGAGAAATTATTTACCAGAATTTATTTATACATAAAAATAAAATTGAATTTGAGAGAAAAAATTTTAATAGGGCCTTAAAATTTAATTTGTTCAACTTTTAATAAATTGCTAATTACTTTTGATTACTTATCTACATTTCTAATGAACGTTTTCAAATGTTAATCATTTTCAAACATTTAGACCAGGCATTAACCTTACAGTAGAACTCAACACTGATTCCTGTCAGACTTTCAAAATCCTTCATCGCTTGAATTGATGATAAAAATTAAATTTTAAAGCACAGCTACCACAAAATCAGACGTTAGCACCTCTTTTTTTTTACTTTGAGATTGAGTTTAAATATGTTTAAAATCATAACAATAAATAGTTTAATAGCTATGATACTGTTTTTGAAATCAAATCTTAGCTTTGTAGCATAGACTTTAGTAGTGTGCACAAACATCATTCATGGTTTCTTCAAAAAATGTAAAATTTTTTGCATTTTCATTTTTGCATTGCATTTTCATCAAATAAGAAATGTTGTTTTTGCAGGGACTTTTCGTCTGAAATATTCCCCGCAGTCAGACAGCCAGGACTCAGGGGAATAAATGGTGTGAATGAACTGGTCTGGACTTGCACCTTCCTCAGTGTATAAAGACACTTGATGTGAGACTCCGCTGAGCAAAGGCATTACAGTTTCTCTTTACAGGAGGATCGAGCGATGGAGTTACATCGGTTATGGCTTCCAATGAAAGCCTTGTGCCAAATAATCACTTCACGGTGGATCTTAGTAAAGGGAAGTTCAAAGAAGAATTCACTCTTTTTGTGTTCTTCACGCTGTTCGTCTCACTTGAGACTCGCTTGAGCACTGTGGAGCAGCCAATAATGTATCAGATCATGCTGCACATGTCATTCTTGGAAGCAAAACGAGAAGATTTTGCTCGCCAAAAAATGTGCAATTATGACCATGTCTTTTTTCTCATGGTGTGACTATAAGTCATTCTTTGGGAATAAGATACTGGCAATCTTTTTTATGGATGTTCAGAAAGGAAGGAGAAACTGACAACTGTGAAAGCGAAAATGTCGTTTTCAATCTCAAGAGGTCATTTTTTTTGTCTTTTTAACTACAGGAAGTCTTCTTAATCATGATTTTCCTGTTTGTTGTAATCATGGCATAGTTTCTGGGTTTTTGAAAACATGTTTGCTACTTTTGAATTATATTTTTTTTTATTACATTCTCTTCGTCATAGAGGTGCCACGTCAAGTGGCGCTCAGATAAAGTGTTTATACAGTCAATGCACTTGAGACCGCTAAAGCTTTTTTTAATTCACTAGCGTTCTTGAAACTGTACAAAAAAAACTTCACAGTCTTCTGAATTTTAGTTTTTGAACTGAGAACTGAACACAAGAGGAAACAGTTTTCAGTATGTCACACTACAAAGGTCAAAAAGTGGGTTTCTCCATTGTGAGTTGTTTCTCAATTACGTTAGCCTAAAAATTTTCCAAAGTGTTGAAAAAGCTCAGACTTTCACCATTAGGCGCATTTAGCCAATAGATGCCATTCCGTTTTCATTGGCAAACATTTTTGATGTTTCTAAGCAAATGGTGATATTTGTGTTTATAAATTTAAAAAGATCTTGCGTTGCTGGCTATGCATGTCGCCTGATTTACTACGTGCTGTATGTACTATGTCTAGTATTATCGCAGGAAAGCTTTTGGCCTAAAACGACAATGCTGACGCAGCCATTTTGTATTCTGAGATGAATGTTTAATGAAGTTTGTTGTATTTTTGTATAATATCACTTTGACACTTTTTAAAAATGAATTAAAAATGTTTTTGAGAATTTTGTTTAAAGTTTGACGTTTTTAAGAAAAAAGTATCAAAGAAAATGCCAGACAGGATGCATATTTCTCTTTTATTTTTAAAATATCAACAGAAATAAAAGTGTGATATTGCTGTAAATCTGAGCAGGAGAAATACATAAATGAGCTTAGTTCCATAATGGGTTGATAATCCTTTAAAGTTAAACTCTCATTCAAACAAAACAGTCACATTTGTAAATTGCACAATAGTAGCACATATGAATTGTTTTTTACAAGAACAAACCAACATCTCTTTAAATAAGAGCAAGACAAACAGCAATTAAATGGTCAGGAGAAAAGGCATCTAAGCTTATTTGTACAGTTTACGGTAAGACATACAGACGGAAAGAGTACAACAGTTCAAGGTTATGTATTTATAAAGGCGTAAATAATTCTCTAATGAAACTGAAAAGTCTAAAATCGTGCACCTAAAAGATCAAGGATGTTCGGGCAGCGCTCGTGTCCGTGATTGAGTACCTTGGGCCACAATCGCTAAAGCCACATTCATTCGCTCAGTGTACCATTGAATATAATTACATTTTCCTTCCTTTTAAAGCTTCACACTACAATCAAAGCAGAATTTCTTTTATTATAAATTGCTTACTATTTATTTCCTCAGGTATATCCCACTGGATCATACTTCAAAATGTCAACAAGGCAAGTAGGACATCGTTTCGAACCTTGACTTACCCACCGAGTTGTGAAATCCAAGAACCTCAACACTCATGACCCAATTAGCAAAAAGCTCGAGGGGGAGGTGAAAAGACAGAATTGCTTCTAACAGGAAAATGGAACAGCGGAAAACACAGTTAGACACCTACAGGTAAGGAAAGGATGTCGAACTCAACAAATAAAGAGATTCGATGAACAGCGGGAGGGGTTAAAGGTCACCAGAGTGCGTTGGCAGCAACGCGACCCCTCCAAACTAAAATGAACCTGATGGATAACCTCTATTTGGCCGCCTAACGTTACACTAAATGCCATTTCGTAAATTCAGCTGCTAAGAAATTGAGATGGTTCCATCTCTACACCCAGAAGTCTTTCGTTCAAGCTTTATGTTGAGTAAATCCAGATCATTAGTCCAACTACCCATAACCTGTCCTACAACCTAAACACAATCGACTCCTCTTCCATTATTAAAACTCAAATTATTTAGAGGGAGCCGAGGTTAAAGGGCTGAGATGTGGGAAGTTAGTATTTAGCTTTGGATATTGGCTGGGATTGGTGAGCCAAATGACTAAAAGTTCAGTTGGTTCCTGTTTGGTTGGGGACGGGAAATGGGACAGGGATATTTGCAAGGGAGAGGTCACAAGAGTTCAGGGTAGGTCGTATCATTGTCCGAGAGTGAAAGCCAATCGTTTTGCCATTTTTTACTGAGGACACGCAGTTCCAAACGTCTCCTGGGAGGCGTAGACCATGTACAGGAAGCCGTCCTCGTCTCTCTCGCGTTCGTAGACCTCAGAAATGGCAGTGGACACAGATACCATGCTGTGACCGTTGACAAGAAGGAAGAAAGCCTGGTTGGAGTTGAGCTGGAGGCGTCTCCTATTGGAAATGCACATGAACCAGAGATGCGTTAGCGAAGTTTTTTATTCAGAAATAATAAATGATAAAGAGAAATTATAATGAAAGGCAAGAGGTAAAAGACATTTTTTTGCTGTTACCTGATGATCTTAATAAGTTCGCTCATATTTACGTGATCAGGAACTAAAAACTTAGTTTTGTCAAGAATCGGCAGTTGCTTTTCTCCCTTGTATCTCTCAATGATGACCTGAAACAAAACCAACAAGCTAAACATTAGCATATATGCATGTTTATTTTAGTGTACACATAATATGTATGTGCTATACTGTTCAAACATTTGGGGTCACTAAGTTTTTAGGACATCTCTTATGCTAACCAAGGTTGAATTTATTTGATCAAAAATACAGTAAAACAGTAATATTATCAAAATTTAAAACAACTATTTTCTATTATAACATTTTAAAATGTAATTTATTCCTATGATAACAGCTGAAATTTCAGCGCCATTACTCCAGTCCTCAGTGTGACATGATTCTTCAGAAATCATGCTAATATGCTAATTTATATATTTGTGACTCAGTATAATAATAAATATATTTGTAGAAAAAATTATAAACATTTATTCTAGAATCTTTAAACAAAAAGTTCAATAGAACAGCATTTATTTGAAACATAAATGTTTAACACAAAAAAAGTCTTTTCTGTCATTGCTAAATAATAATAAAAACAAAAAAACTAAAAAATCTGACCCCAAATTTGCAAACAATGGGGTGTATGCATTTTTACAGTATTTTGTTTATCATTTTTACTATATTTTTCTTCCACCACTTTGTGGTCCAACGCATCAGTATAAAAACATTTAAGTTTTAGAATAATTTAAAACTAAATTCAGTCTTAAATCAAGTCTGTCCAAACGTTCCCATTCAAAGGAGTTGCACTGGGTGGTGGTTTGTGTCTATTCAGCAGATGGGTAGTTGACCACTTTATCCTGGATAGCTTGAATAACAATTGAGACCCTGAGGCATTATCAATAGAGGTGACACCTGGCTATAATACCACTGACTGGTCTTTAAGAGGCTGATAAAGGCCTTATGCATATATGCAAACGCAGACATTCATATGCTATCTGTTTTACTAGGTCTATTGACAAGCTTCCTTTTGAGACTATCCATAAGATTAACCTATTATGCTCAATACACACAGCTGAGCATGTTTTAAACATTTACATGTTGGTCTTGATCTGAAGGCCATCTGATTTTGTTCAAGTAATTCAACAAAAAAAAATTATTTAACACCCTCATGTTGCTCTAAACTATTTTTTCTGTGGAACATACAACATATTTTAACAAATGTCTCTGTGTTTTTTCCATCAATACAACAAAGGTCAATGGGGTCCAAGTTGTTTTGGACCCCATTAACGATCACTGTTTGAACAAAAATAGCTGAAACATTTGTGAAAATATTTGTTTTAGTTTGCTTCATAGAAGTCACATAAGTCATAGAGGTTTGAAACAACATGAGGACGAGAAAATGACGACAATTTCATTTTAGGGTGAGTGAGCTTCCCTTTAGTCTAGTGTTTTGTGATGATGAATCGATAACATGCAAATATGCAATTCTATGTAACATCCTCAAATAGGGCAAATATGACCATATTCTAATGACAATATTATATTATAAATGTCTATACTGGTAAAAACTTTACAACACTTGCATACTACCATATTTAATTGGTTATCAATTTTAATCTTCTCCAGCTACACAGACACAAATATAATCTGCTTACTGGGATCTTGCTTGGATGCTGTTCCCGGATCAGCCGTACATCCTCCACCCGCTGCTCTGTAGAGAGGAAGTAGGAGCGGATATTAGATACAGCAGATCACAACACAGGATGCATTAAAACCACAGACATTTTGCTGAGCTGGATATGGGTTTGGGTCTCAAGTATCAATCAATTCTCCAAAGGACTAAGTTTAATTGTGTTTAACAGGTTCAGGTTAAACTTGTTAGACCCATCCTGTGGTCCAGTTTCAACTGAACAAGGAACGGCATCGAAACTAAGAAGGTTCTGTTCCAGATGAAACTGAATATGTTTGAGGGTGCATAAATAATGACTAAATATTCATTTTCAGTCAACTGTCCCTTTAAGAAAACACTCAATGGCTCCAGTGTCTGTCCTTCCCAGTTAAATTGCTTGGAATATTAGTTTATTTCTTTGTTGTATAAGCATTTGTTCCACATCATTTTCTCTTAACGATTTAATGAACAGAAATTAAAAAGAAACAAGACAGGCCTTTGTTTACCAAGCTAAGACTTTGAACAAAAGACATGACAGGACAATATCTACAACAACCATAAAACAATAAAACGACAAGTGTAGAAAACACAGCACTGCACTGATATTGTAGAACAAGCTAGGTTTCCAAAGAATTAGAGACACTAAGGAACAAGTCTGGGGACCATGAGGTCTTGTGATGGTTTCTTGAACTTCAGCACGTGCTTCTGATGTATAAAACTTGCAATTATTGAGCAACTGTGGTAACTTTTGGTGTCTCACTACTAAACCTCACCCATTTCCGCGAAATTTGTTCTTTAGTTTCGTTTTGAACACTTTGTTCATCCTTTCTTAAAGTTTTATTAATAAAAGAATTCACTGTATCTAAATATATGGAACTAAATATGAAAAAAAGTCATACCTACATATAATTAGCATTTACACCTCATGTAAAAATGATATTCATTAAAACTCTGCTCATAAAACGTGTTCGATCGACTCGAGAATCAGTTCGGTTCATGAACGAATTGTTTAGTTTGGTTTTGTGAACCGGTTTATTAAAAGAGATTCTACTTTAGAAATACATCGCTATTAACATGAGCTTGTTTGGGCTGGTTGTCACAACATTGGCTGAAGATGAATTTGGTAATTTACGGGCTGATTTGTTTTTATAACTATTCACATCAAAACAAACGGGCCTTATTGTAAAAACTCCAATATCTTCTCTTAAAGTGTCGATAAAATAAGCACGTTAGCTAAGTCTCTCACTGGTATGTTATCAGCTATTTTCCACTTCAGTCACAAATAGGATTGAAAACAAGATTGGTAACATAACGGTTATGAAAAAGATAACTCAGCGCCGATACCTCGCCTTTAAACAGGCCTACAACTGAACGCAGTTCCGACTGTAACAGAAATACTAATTTTTAAAGAAAATGTCGATGTTATCTTTACAGTCGCTATTGAAATGTTACGAAAATGCATTCGGCATCATTGTTTGTTTACTCGAGTCCTTCCAAATAACCTTAAAGGAGGAGTCCCATCCCCCAATCCTGCAGCGTGTTTAGCTAACATCTGCCCACAAACAAACAAAGACCGTGCGACAAAGATTCTCATTTCGGTCATTTTATGTTGAAAATAAGGTAAGAGAAACTCGTTATGTTTGTTATCATGAGTCTGTGGCCTGTATGTTTATATACTCGGCCGACACCCTTATAACCCAGTTTTACCGGATCGTTTGTAGAGTAACATCAGGACCTATTTTTCTATATCGCATACATTTCGTTTCTTAAGATGCGTGTATTACATTTCTACACACTTCACTACAATATTCAGGTATTTTAGGTGCTGTATATACTATTACAAATATAAACAACAATCACATAACGTTACCTTCACAGAATAGAGGTTTATGTAAACGTGTCATGCTAAATGTAAAATGAACACACATTTATCAGAATTAAAGTAGAAAAGCGGTTCTCTGTTTATATGAACTCGATGCACTTACCAAATGTCCTCCTTTGTTTAAATGTCTTTTCCGAAGGCATGTTTAAAATTAGACACCGTTTTCTTTAGGCAGACTTGCCTAACTGCTTTCCTGTCTCTGAACAGATCTTAATTTATGTTTGAAATAACGCGAAATCGTATGTTTCAGTTGCGTGTCGTCGCTTCGTCCTGTGAAGTCCGTCTCTTTACCAAACAAACCAGTCAGCTGACCTCTGACGTCATGGCGCAAATGCCGTGTACGTGAAGGAAAAGGGGAGGAGTTTGAGGTTAGGCACTCTGACCTCTCAATGAGGCAAATTTTATTTAGGGTAGGTTTTGTCTGTGGTAGTTTTTATTTATTTTTTATGCTTACTCTATTCATACTTGTTTCAGTTCAACTGAATTATCGGATTCTGAAAGACTTAAAGGGATAGTTCACCCAAAAATGACAATTCTGTCATCATTTACTCACCCTCAAGTAGTTCCAAACCTGTATGAATTTCTTTGTTCTGCTGAACACAAAGGAAGATATTCTGAAGAATGTGGGAAACAGCAGTTCTGGGGCACCATTGACTTCCATAGTATTTTTTGTCTTCCTACTATGGAAGTCAATGGTGCCCCAAAATAGCCTGATTACAAACCTTCTTCAAAATATCATCCTTTGTGTTCGGCAGAACAAAGAAATTCATAAGGTTTGGAACTGCTTGAGGGTGAGTAAATAATGACAGAATTTTCATTTTTGGGTGAACTATCTCTTTAAACTCTTTTCAAGTTTATGTCACACTTTTTACTGCAGTGAATGTTTACAGTCAGTCAACACATGTTGGTTAGTTTAACGCAGTGGTCATTTAAAAGGCTTTTCAGACAGTATTTAAACAGCAAAACAGTTATGATTTAGCAGATTTTGTGGTTTACATAATCTAGTGTACATTAATGCTTTCCAAATGACTCAGCCTTGAATCCTTAAATCATACTGTTGTTCTTGCAGTGCTGAGATGAGTCAAAATGGTCAGAGTTTGAGACTGAGTCATAAATAATTTAAAGAAACAGATTTGTATGGAATCTTGTTTCTGCCACAGGATAAAAAAAAAAAAAAAAAAAAAAAAATTAAAAATGTGACTTTCTGTCTCACAATTCTGACATTTGTCTCACAGTTCTGAGTTTATATCTCACAGTTCTGTCTTTTTTTCTCTCACAATTCTGAGCAGAATAATTACAAGACACAATTCTGAGATGAAAAGTCGGAATTACAAGATGTAACTTACAATTGCAAAGAAAAATATTCAGAATTAGTCAAATTAAAAGCCACAGTTACCTCTTTTATTATTTTTTTTTTTTATTTTGTGGCGGAAACAATGAAACTGATTTGCTCAGAATTCAGATAAAAAGTCAGAAATTGCAAGATAAAATATCTCACAATTGACTTTTTTCTTAGAAATACACGTTTATATCTTACAATTCTGGCTTTTTTCTCAATTCTGAGGTTACATCTCACAAAATTAGAATTATAATATTAAAAGACACAATTACCGTCTTTATTTTTATTCTGTGGCAGAAATGGGCCTCCATATTTGTGACTGTGTGTGTGTGTGTGTGCACACAGGCAGCTACTTCACTAACTCATGTTTCAGAAATGTTTTAGAACAGATTAGCTTATAATGTCATGGAGATAAATGCTATGTTTTGTTGGTACTGTAAACATTTGCAAAACAGCAATACAGTAACAATATTTATAACAACATCGACTTATATAATAGAAATGTGTCATTTTGAAAGCAGTGATCTGATGCTGGAAACACATGGAGCAAATAGTACAATTATTCTTACTTTCGTTTTATTTGTGTTATTATTTTAGAGTTGTTGTAGTACAAACATAAATGGGACCCATGTGATAAAAATTAACCACAGATACAGTATGTGATAAAGGTACTCAGTTGTTTATTCCCTTCCAGCATATTACTAGGCTTGACAAGGTCTGTTTTGCCAGGCCCTGGTATATTCAGTGACTCACTGACTATCAGGGAGCATGTAAGTGAAAGGGAAAACAATATTGACAATTCAGCATTGTTAGCCGCTAGGCGTCCATGAGCCATGCTGCAAAATGATTCATTTTATTAAAGTTAACCTCTTGAATACTGAGTGGATTGTTAGATAGAGTATGAATTGCAGCAGAATATTAATAACAGCAGAGCATTATTCTATAATAGATGGAAAATATAAAGTTCAGTTTAAGGGCAATTCAGCTTACTCAACACAGCAACCTTGAACTTACCACATGAGTCATATAATAGGCTACATTATAATTTTACAGTGAGTTTGTTTTTTTTCTTCTTTTTTTACATTTTATAATTTAAATGACAAACATTTTGTGTCGTAGATAAGAATTAATCAACAGACTATTAATAGGTAAGCATATGCATAAGCATAAGCATTTTTCCCCCCTTCACACAGATTTTCCCATTAACCTTCTGGTATGTTGGATGTGGTTCACTTGCATTAGTTGGAACATCTGTGCTATAATTGCACATTTCCTTTTTTATTTATTTATTATTTTTTTTTACACTTTCGCAGTGTCACGAAAGAGGAAAATCTTAAAAATATGTTTATACTCACTGTTAGTTTGAAAAAAAGAAAGAAAGAATATACCTACAGTATATATAATTGGAGACTCAATTGGCTTTAACATTTATTATTATTATTATTATTATTATTATTATTATTATTATTTTAAATGTTCTAAAATTCATACTTCATTACAAGGTACTGGCTATTTAGAAACTCGGAACTATGATGCAGCAGAAATACACAAATATATAAAAAGTGATATTATAACATATCATTTACTTGAACAGCAGATGCATCTTTGAGATACATCTGGAAAAAATCCCATCAAACACATTGTCATACATATTCTATTAGTAGTTTCTCAGTAAAAGCCTGTTTTCTTGGAGGTTTGAACTCAAATTAAAACCATCCAGATGTTCAGCATACATTCTTCCGGAAAATAATATCTTACAACTTATGTGCAATAAGAAAAGAAATAAGACATCAGATTTAGCTCTTTAAGTACTTAAAGGTTTCTTAAATTGTATCAAGTTCAAAACAGTTTTCCAATCATATCAAGTTCGTGTTTACTCTTAGCTTTTCTGTACTAGAAGTGTTTGTATGGGCTCATGAGACAAAACATTTGTGATATTGCGAACTGGTGTGTCTTACCATATTATTTTAATGTATTATCTTAATTATGAACAACAGTCCGTTATGCTGCTTGATATTGCAAACAGAGATTACTTTATCATATTATCATATCATATTATTTATCTTATTATTTTAAGGTATTGTCGTAATTATACACACACACAGGTTTGTAGTTTGACCGTTTACTGCATTTATTCTTCTAGTTATTAACCTAAGGGGCACATTCACAGAAAATAACTTGGCAAAATAATGTGGATATCATAAGAGAAAAGTTGCTTTGAATTTGAAACGCCTTACTTATGTTAGAACTTAATAGCAAGTAATCCAAAAACTATTCAACTACAGACAATGTGTCTTCATGTAAACCCTAAGAAAGACAGAAAGGCGACTACATGCGCATTAATCTCTGTGTTTGTGTGTGTGATGGATCACTCCCAGTCACACTCTGTGTTCCTGTCATCGTCCCAGCCATCAGATGGTGGGCAGCTCACTCACGGCTGGGCACTCAACTGATGGCAGCTGTCCTGTAGGAAGTGCAGTTGGCACGGGTTTATCTGCGATATCGCTCTCTTACGTCGCCTTGGCATTGTGTCATGGTATAAATATTCAATACTTCTGAGCACAGTTTTTAGAGTCTCAACTTCGAGTTGATCCAAAAAATGTGTAGAATCTTGTTAAATCGCAGCATAATAAGGTGTTTCGTAATTGTATTAATTATAAAATCACAATTAGCCTCGCAGAGGAAGTCCATATTGTCTGTAAGAGGCTTGAGCGTCTGCATCTGGGCGCTGCAGGGTTGCTGAGTGTACAGCAGGGGGCGCTCTTGCACAATCACTGCCCATCATGATTACAAGGGACTCGGGGGACTGTGAGAGGCAGTCTGTTATTTCTGACACATCCTCTCAAAACAAGCCTGCTTTCGGCTTTCAGAGACATTAAAGCTGCCACGCAACTCAAAAGATTTAATCCTGTAATTCTGACATTTTGGATCCTGAACGCATTTCGTAAAATTGTTCGTGCAAATCTCTTGCATAATACACTGTGTATAATTTACATTGTGAATACTGTTCCTATTATACAGTCTGATTTATTAGCATTTATTAGTTCGATTTGATAAGAAAAACACTGCATTATAGATTTTCTTAAGACACGGGGTTACATGAACCATAAAAACATCCCCTTACATAAGTTGTGCCTATTTACAATGCAGCACGGGCAACCTTTGACCTTTACCTGGAATTGTAAATGATTATGTATGATTGAAATTAATTTATTAATATGATTTTAAATGCATTTATTATTTCAAATTTTAAGTAGTGATGTGTTACACACAAACTCTTTCTCTCACTCTGTAATATTTGGATTTTAGGAAAATTAATGATTCCATTATTGTTAATAAATAAAGTAAAAAGGAAGATAAAGCACTGTTAAAAAAAAATAATAATAAAATAATAATAAAAAAAACCTTGATATGTTTGAAAAAAAAATCTACTTCAAAATTTCATGGTTAATCCAATGTTTACTTGCTTACGTGTTTTAATTGTTTGTGAAATTTACTAGCAATTTCTGTGTTAAAATTGCTTTTACATGGTTTTGTTTTTTTTTTTTTTAAAGGGAAAAAGGAAGCTTAATATTTTTCATTTATTTTTGGAAAATTATTGATTCCGTTACTGTTAAGGAAGATTGCAATTTTCCCCCCTTTCTGATTTAACAATTTTATGCAGTGTTTTGAAATGAAAATTCAATTAAACTACCTATAAAAATCAATGATCCCATTATTGTAAGCAAAAAGGAAGATTAAGATTTTTCCCTTTGTAATTTAACAATTTCTAATAAACCTTAAATGTCACTTTATGACCAGCGCAGAGTGTTTCAAAATGAAAATGCAACTGAAAACAGTCATTAGAAAAATCAATGATCCCATTGATCCCTATTGTAAGTATAAGGAAGTAAAAGCAAAAAGGAAGATTAAAATTTTTTCCCTTTGTATTTCAATAATTTCGATTAAACCTTCAAGGGTCATCTTATAGCCAGTGCATTGTGTTTCAAAATGAAAACGCTATTTACTTTCTAAAATATTTAACCAAGGTCTTCTAAGTGCAATGGGAAATTATAAGCTGATGAACGTGTTGAACCTTTGCTCGGCAGACCAGGATGTTGAGAGCTCGTGAGGCGGTAATTGAAATCCTTTGACCCGTCACCAGGGCCGGGGGACCGATGTAAAGACTTGATCATAATATGGAGCATCATTGCAAATTAAAATGGTGCCCTCTCTCCATCTCCAAAGCATTTTTCCCCCTTGAATAACACTGAACGAGTTCATTCGGATCAATCC
Source organism: Spinibarbus caldwelli (assembly GCA_039654775.1). Taxonomy (NCBI): domain Eukaryota; kingdom Metazoa; phylum Chordata; class Actinopteri; order Cypriniformes; family Cyprinidae; genus Spinibarbus; species Spinibarbus caldwelli. Next base: position 10,552,194 of record CM077264.1, on the reverse strand, counting down.
CTGGATCGTCCTAACCCTGAATGGGCTTTTTTGGGAGGACCAATATCTTATTAAATGAATTACTCTTAAAGTAATGGAGTCGTAATAACCTAGAGCACTCTATAGTTTTAGCATGATAAAAGCAGGCGGCGAGTATTGTCGACAACAGCCCCTCTCAAGGCCGAGGCTAGTAATTCAATGCTGCGTTGCCATGGTGGTCGCCATGGAAACATCCTACACCGTTTGGTGAGAGTTGAAGGTAACACCCACTCTCATTGTTCATCGTCCTCTGGGCTAATGCATATTCATAGTCACAGCGAAGCCATTACCAAAGGCTTTTATTGGTCTGTGTATCCATCAGCTGCACAATACCATTACAAATGCTGCAATTCACCTATCTATGGCCTCTTAATTAAGAGGGACTAGATTAATAACCTCAGCCGATTTGATTAATAAAGCAACAGTAGTGTATCTGATTTGCGTGGAAGCATGATTACATTTCGACGCAACTGCAGTGAGCAAACTTGTGTAGTAAAAGAAGAAAGAGGCAACTCAGAACAGGTATCAGGATGAGGTTTTTAATCAGTTTGAAAGAGAAATATCGATGCGATTGCATAGCATTTAACAGATGACACAAAAGCGATTTGCTTGTGAGATAATCGCTTCATCAGAAGTGAACAAGGTTTGCATGAATAAAAGATCAACTCAGAGCTCGAGGCCTTGAAACATATCAGCCTCCTACACAAAAACATTCACCTTAAGTTGGTCGGCGCAATCGCGTCCTACAGGGCTACGTTTGCAAAAACAGAAATAATTCAACTCTCTGCTGAATTGGATTCGCATAGTTCAGGATGCACAAACAAGGACAAAAAAAGACATGGCTAACAGCGCTTTCTGAATATTCAAAATGACAGGGTTTTTAAGCAATGCCAGTTAATCAGCCGCATTGTTCACGGGTCCAGAATGCGGTTAATTATGAGCGTTAGCAACAAGTAACAATTAGATGCTACTTACCTTCTAATGAAGGGGAAAACTAACGCATTTGGTCACAGATGAGCCTCTCCTTTGGTCAGAAGGTTTCTGCGTATCTACATTATTAGCCACTGGACCTGGTCGCTGAGGTAGACTGTGACTTGTTGTCAGAAAGCAGAAGGAACAACAACAAAATCACTAGTCTTCCACAGCGACTCAGACCAACATCTGCTGAAAGGGAAGTTGGTATCTTTAGAAATGAGTCGTCTTTTTAATTTTAGTGGGAGGTATTGAGATTTACTTCAATATCTTGGCAGACAGGGCTTTCAGTGATCTTTTTTCAGTATGCTGGATGTATGTTCTGGGATATAACCATCAAGCATGCCCGACACGTTTTATAGAAGGAATTGATTTAATGTCTATGAATATGAATATTTATTAAAAGCTCTTCTATATGTGTGCTTTTAGCTTCAGAAGTAACCCGAGCTAAAGCTCGCCAGAGACCCAGCGTGAATCCAGAGAAATCCAAGACCGATGGGATCTCATAATGTGGTATTACCTGAAGCATACCTGCCCTTTCCATTGAGGAGACTTCACACACCCTGCAAAATGTCGCTCGTATCTGAAGGCGACTGTGGCAACCTCGTGTCCTCGTGTTCGGTCCGATGAGGCTCAAAATGAAAGATGATTCAGCCAGCAAGCCCCTAGTTCGAATAACAGGTCTGCTTGAAAAGGCCCGGAAAGAGCTTTAGGTGTGAATCACACAACGAATGGTTAACAAGTGGAAACCTTTGAAAAATAGAGAAGAAATTCAAGCATTTGTGAGAAAGGCAGGCAACATGAAGAATTAAAGTACAGTTCTGTCCATGTTTGTCCTTGTTACATGAATGGAGAAAATATATTTTTATTTATAAATATTTAAAAAATATTTTTTTTCATTAGTACAAACATATAAATATTTATCTATATGTAAATAAATAAAAATGCATAAATATAAAAAATAGACAACATTTACATTTAAATATTGCTACAAAAATATGGCTAAATATATTTACTGGCCATAAAACTTAAAATCTGCATTATTATATGTATTCTATGATATGATATTATATCAAGTATTATAATTTATAAATATATTTTATATATTATACAACTATGCATTTTGCATTGTATAATTGCATTTTATAATAATAATAATAATAATAATAATAATAATAATATACATTTAAAAATATAATATTTAAAAAACTATATATAAATTTTTGTGCTTAAGACATTTAGATTATTTGTTTGTTTTTCTTTTGCTTTTGTTTGTTAATGCTCAGCTTAATGCAATAAATTTTCCACCTAGTCAAGCGGTTTAAAGACATGAGAATCATTAATTTAAATGAGATTTTAAAAATTTGCTAAAGTTCAAAGTTTTTTTTTTTTTTGCATTTACTGTTAATTTTTGACCCAGTGTATAATTTTTACTATTCTCTACTACTATCTCTACCGACTATGTAATTTTATTTCATTTTATTTAGTGCGACCATATAAATCTGAGCGCCAGCGCTGCGCTGCACAGCCCCGCCCACCAAATCTTATTGGTCAAAAATCCTTTAAAACCAAATATTTTGTTCCAAACTTGTCCCACAGTTAGTGTTTCCAAGCATTAAACTCCATTCCCATCAATCCTGCGTTCCCTGAATTACCACTAGCCACCGAAGCAGTTACCCTTGGGTATAAAAGCCAGTCATAAACGAGAAAGCACTCGGTTAAGCATGCTCACGACTCCCACGTAACACCCGCCGTTCGGGAGATAATGAAGTGATCAGTTTTAAATGACAGATCAATGCATGGAAGAGAGAGCGACAGCAAAAACGAGGCAGGAAAGGTGCAGCGAGTTGGCCTTTTCTTATAGCTTGCACATCATTTCGCTAAAAACCTCTCCGCACACACACACATCCTAGACCTTTGATAGTGACATTTGAAGAAGGACAGCAGAGTGCATTTAGTTCTACCTTCCTTGGAAGACACGAGCGACGGGATTGTGCCCCCTTCTCTCTGAAAGAAACACTCTATTTCCTTTCAGTCCAGAGGGCGGAGGGCTCTACAACAAAAACAACAACAAAATCCAGCCGAAAAGCCTCCCTGGTCACGGAGCGCCCGGCGCGACGTAACACGAACCGCAAGATTCAGAAATATGTACGGCGCACGTCGTCAAACTCACCTGCGCCGACAACAAAAGCGTGACTGACAGGTGTTTTGGGATGGCAGGGGACCGTCAAAGCTAAGGTTACATCGGCCCATTCATTTTGTATAAGGCCCTGCTTGGGTTAGCACATACAAAGAGAAAGCAACAATCGGGAGGCCATTGTGTCGGAGATGGCATTGAGCAGAGACTGACAGCGCGATTCTTTAGCCCTCTGAAGGAGAGCTTCATTAGAGACGTGGCTATTCGCTGCCACCGCCTCACACTGAGGTGATGGATTACTTTCAGAGCCCAAGCCGCACAAGGGAAATTAGCTCGGATCAACTATGGTTTTTCCCATTAAAAAAACATATTAGCCATAATAGGCTCCTCAGTTCGTTTGAATAAGGTCGAGGCGTCCTTTTTTGCTTCGGTCCCCTCTCATTTTCTTTAAGTAGCCGAATCCGTTTCCGCACGCACTTATACATTTACTTCAGATTCCAGAGAAGTGGGAGCAAGTGAGAAAGAAAAAAAGGTGAGAGTACCGTTCCTATTTATCTCCAGTCGGGAGTCTAGCTGGAAAATAATGGGCTCTACGTTGAATAGTAATCCTTTATTAAGGCCAGTTAAATTATGCTCTTCGGTTTAGGATGGCCGCCATTCACCGGGCACAATTAGAAAAACCGAACGCGCCGTGCGGAGAGAAAGAGCTCGGTGTCCAGCCAAGAGGAGCGAGCATTCAATTCAGCTCCTGTAACACGCAAATTAAGACTAATGTCCAGTTATACTGTTGCCGCCATTTGTCTAAAGATAATTCGATGGAGAGAGAGAAATCTTTTTCCTTTGAGAATGTGCATAGATCATAACCTCGGGGATTCGTCATGCTTGTAAAACTTTATTACGATCATTCTTGGCAGGCGAAAATCAATTGTCTCCATTTTTTGGATTGTTGAGCATGTTATAGGGATCTTTATAGGCTCGGGGATATGACAGTTTGGACGTCAGATGGATTCGTCGTGTCTCGCTAATGGAGAGACCTGAAATAGCTGGTCAGGCAGATGACGAGATGTTCATTTAATAGATGGTACTTTTTTCCTTCTCTACTCAGGTGTGGAACACGTATTTGGGAAAGAAAACAATTAGAAAATGCATTAGGGTAGCTGATTATGGAGCTGAGACGGCAGATAATGATGTCAGTTAGCTTAGAAATCTGGTCGGAGACGTGTTCGACTCACATTCAGATGTTTAAATGAAAATGTTCCACGGCAGATGTGGAACGCTGATAATGACTAAATGCAAAAAAAAAAATAAAAAAAAAAATAATGCAATTATTCAACCAGTAACTACGAAAGCGCCTTTTTCAATCTGAAGCGATTAATAAATCCCCCGCAAGTTCAGGTATGAATTGGATTTCGATTTTATGAAAACAAAAACTCTGTTTTTAAAGCAAATACGGAAGGTTTACATGAAAAGGCTGAACATTTAATAAGCAATCTGTTCTTGCTCCTCAGTAAAAAAAATAAAATAAATAAATAATAAAAAAAAAAATAAAAAGAGAAAAGGGAACAAAAAAGCCAGTTTTGTAACACAGCGAAAAAAAACAAAAAAAACAACAAAAAAAAAAGTCTATGTAATTATATAATATTTAACATTAAATGTAAATATCTAAATATTTACATTATTTTTTAGATTTTCTCAATAGAACATTAAAAATGTATATAAAAAAAAAAAAAACACTTTTATTGATCCACACACCCTGAGTTGGTAGAGCGCAGTGATTTCACCTTTTTTGATAACAGAGAAGGCAAACATAGTGCAAAAATCCCCTCAAAATATGTATTAGTGTGAGAACACATATAGCTAGTTATCTTGCTCGTTAGCTTACTAACTCCAACTATGCATCAAAAATCCCCGATATATTTCTTTAATTCAATAACACCACAGTAACACGTCACATCGGCCCCAACCCGGCTGGCCACCTCTCCTAATTTGATTCCCTTCACATCCAGTGAACCCGTCCTTTGAGGGAACATAGCAGGAACACCTTACGTGGCTATTCAGTCACCCCTTAAAATTGTTACCTCTCTCACTCTTTTCCTCTCTCTCTCTCTCCCCAGGCGCGCTGAGCTGAGCTGATTAGGTGGGTGACTTACAGTGACGGAGGTGACTTCCCACTTCCTACTCGTGCTCTCGCTCCGTCTCCCTCTCTCTCTCTCTCTCTCTATCTTTGAGGAAGAAACACTGCAGAGATGCTTGAATCCATCTCTTACTGATTTGCTGAGTGCTGCTGGGTGGGGCTGAGAGAGCTGCTGAGCGGATGGACAAACTGTGCCCGTGGTTCCTCAGCACTGTTTCTGTAGTTACAAATCTACAATAGAAAAGTTGACGAGAAATTTACAGTCTGGAATCAGACTTGCTGTAATTTAGGACTAAATTAAATTTCTTAAGTTAACAGTAAAGTTTTGGTGGAATAAAGAAACATGTTTTATACAGTGGCGTCCACTAGTGAAAATGGCATTTTGCATTTTTCAAATTTTAATGCAGTTTTTTTCCATTAAAAAGTATATTATCTGAGTAATACTGTGAGTGAAAATTAAACTGAAATAAATAACGTTTGTTTATTTTGTTTTTACAAAAATTAAATTCATTTAATTAAAAAAATAAGTAAAATACACATACATACATATATACACGCACATCATTTATTATATTATATTTATATAATATTCTGTGACCATTTTAGTTTTGATATACAATTTTCTTTTGAAATACAAAAGCAACTGTGATGTGAATCTAAAACAATGATAAGCGATGGTTAAATTAATAACATAGCCCTCTCCTCCTCTTCGCCAATTTAAATAGCTTTGGTTACGTTTCACAAGCAACATCTGTTTTGACCACAGCTGTTACAGATGTAACGGTACATCGGATAATTGTTATTGTTGTAAATATGTGCAGGCCGGAGTGTGGTTGTCAGTCAGTGGTGTCCAGACCGATTTCTCGGTAATTAACATGGGTAAGAGCATATGATTTACGGTAATTGCCTTGACAAGGGGGCTGAGTGAAGCTACACTTAATTACCTGAACATGCTCTCTCCCAGGAGCCCAGTCAAAACGACCTTTTACCGTTTTTTCCTTTTATTTTACAGTGCTGAAATTGGAGAGATGTGGAGGTGGTGAATTTGCTTCGCACCCCCCAATCTGCCTGTCAGAGGGATGCTGAAAAATTTCAGTTTGAGGTAACTGGCAGCCATGAGAGTGCGCATATCTGCTGTTTTCATGTTTGTCTGTGATAACTCCCCATTTTTAGATAAAAACACATTCAGATTTCACCCAAAACGTTCTATATGGAACGTGTCTGGTCTATTTAAAGAGACACAATGTTGCAAACTCTCTGATTCAGTTACGATTTCCTCAGCTGCAATCAGATTACCTCGATTGTACATCCATGGCAAACCATCCGAGCCTGTTTTTATAGCAGCAAAAATCAATTCTGCCATTTTCTAAACTGCAGAATGTCGCAATGAAGTCAGATGACCTCATGGCCGTTGTGCTCAAATCGAATCTGATTGTCTCTTATAGTCATCGTTGTCAATTCAATACGCTGTGCGTTTCTGAACAGGCACATCTCTTGTTAATCAATAGGTAGAAATTTAATTTAACACATTTAAGCACCATTTCCTGGATGTGTCACGCCACCTGCCGCTATCAAAACACTTGGATGGCGAAAAAGAATTCTAGTACTAAAACCTGAAGGGATGGAGAGGGTGAAGACAGCTCCTGCATATTGAGTGACGGTTGAGAACAAGTGTTAAAAACAGCAACATGACAATATGCGCCACGTGACCGTGTGCTATTGTGTGGGGGAAGTGCGGCGATTCTTGCTAGCGGGGAGTTTCCTGGGGTGGACGGCGAGGAGCGCTAGCGATCGATCAGTGGGAGAGCAGTAGATACGTCTATGTGAACCCGAGCTTTAGCCGTCAGTCAGGGCACCTCGCTGAGCCCACCTCTGATGTCGAATTTCAGTCTGACTTTACTCTGCAACCCCCTTCCTTTCCGCCCCCACCCCAATTCCACTGATAGGTCGCTGGGCAGTTTATGGCACCGCAGCGCTGAGGCGAAATGCTTTTTGTCCATCTGTTGTGTTTTTGTGTACACTCGCCGTGCTCCGTGGCACTGGCGTGCACCTGTGCTCAGCGCCGAACAAAGGTCCATAGCAACGGGAGGATCGCGGCAACTGGATACCACACCTGTTTGATCTTTAAGACCTCTCCTTGATAAGTGGCCGTAACCAGGGCAACCAGGACGAAAGGGTTCAATGCATTGTTTCAATAGGTAGGGCTTAGGTAGGCAGCACAGGTCAGGATTTATGCTGGAGTACAAATAAAAAGGGTAAGAATGTCATTTTGGCTGATACCGATAAGCTTATAGTTGTATTTAATTATTATATATGTTATAGCCAATAACCGATAAGTGGTCAATATTAAAATGTATATTTATAGAAAATTATATATATATATATATATATATATATATATATATATATATATATATATATATATATTTTTCCCTTTATACTGACTTAGTTACATTTTATATAAATATATACTTATACATTTATTTACAATATATACATATCGTTTTCATTTTATTAGTGTTTAAAAACTGTAACTGAGTGTTAAATGACAGCAAAGCTATTCTAAATGTAAAAATAGGGAAAATGAGCATCCACAATGTAATACTCAATATCAGCTGATACAAATAAGCAATAATAAATCAATAATATAAAATAAATCAATAAATAAATAAATTAAAATAATTTTATTTAATTTATAATTATTGGTATCAGCCTATCTATCCATCTACACGTGCACACACACACTAATATCGTCCAATATATTGAGCTCTATTTTGCAGTGAAAATGTTAACGATGCATTAGCTAATTCATACTCACACAACACCAACAGATGACGTCAACGCTTCTCCTCACAGTTGTTTAGTGAAAACCTGAAAAAAAAAAAAAAAAAAAACAGACATGGTCATGGTTACATAATGGATAAATGCACATATCGACTTGCATTCTACATTCATTTCAAGTCTCCGTGGTCGATGTTTATCTGTAATTAAAACTAGAACGGAAAAGATATAATCGCAATATCTCTCCCGAGACCTGCTCTGATTTGCACAGCATACATGCACCATCTCCTTCACTGCGGCCGAACCCTGCTGTGCACAATCTTAGTCCTGCTCACTTCCTGCTTTGTAATTCAATTGCACGGCCTAACAGACACTCTCTCACCGAGAGGAAAGCCGAGCTTCTTAGCCTACATACCCTTGGGATCCGTGTGCTTAGCTCTCCGTGGAGGCGAATGACACATTGGACCATGAATAAATGTCCGTTTGGAAACAGGAAAACATTTGAATTCTGAACTAGATGGTCGAAAACTTGAGGATATTTGACTTCAGGGAAGGTTTTGCTGGATCACTGGTGATTAATTTGGGAAAAAAAAACAAAAAACAAAATTAATTAATTATATATATATATATATATATATATATAAAATTTTTGTAATTGATTTATTTTATAAATTTCATATATTAAAGAAGTTTTTCCCTACTAGCTAAAGTATAATAGTTAATTGCTACTATTTTTTCTTTCTGTAGCAAACAATGTATCAGTAGATTTAGTTTAAGGCCTTACGCTCCTCATCGGCCTCTCACCGACCCCTCCCATCGCCTCCGGTCCCCCAGCGGACAGCTGCTCCACAGCTCCACGTCCCCCACTGCTAGACTGTCACTGGCATGGGCTGATTCGCACTTCAAACGTAGCCACAAATGGCCATCGCTTGTCCGCAGATTCTCTCACATTTTGATGTCCGACCTACTCTGGAAAATGCGTATGTGGAAAAGCGGATTGCCATCTTCAAGGTTAGGGGCCAACGTGAAAACGGCTGCGTTAAAAGGCCCTTGAGGTCTTGATGATGCTTCAGTAGATTCCACAATATTACACAGGGCTACCCTGCAGTCTAATATCGCTCTGAAATATCAACACCAAACAAGAGGAGCCTGAAAGGTCCCTGAAGCTCAAATCCAATTCAGAGCAACAGTTCAAATGCGCAGCGCGGTGAACTCAAACACTATCTAGAAGGAACCTGTTATCGCTGGGGAGCTAAGTAAGCAGTGGCTCTCTTAGGATTTATATATATTTACACAGCTGTTATTTGGTATTGGATTGGGGAGCGCTGTAACACAAGGTGAGTTGTAACACTGTCAGTTTAACGGATTAGAAATCACTATCGTACATGACCACCATCCTCCTGATAAAAATCCACGCAACAACTTCGAGGTCAAAAGTAAAACCGAATGCCTTGGTTATAATTTGCAATCAAGTAAAAGGATTTTAAAATCACAGAACAGGTTTCACCTGATTCAGGTTCTCATTTAGTTTGATATATAACATTCACGTTTTTAAGTACACTATTTGTCAGCAAGTGTATTTCTATATTAGTATGCCATTTAACTAAATGTTTGCCATATGGCCACCACTTTGAATTAAAATAAAATTAGGATAAAGATGGGAGCAAGATAAATGTATAATGCTAATGCCACAATCCATCTTAGCTGTAATAACAGCACTCTTTGTACAGGACATAAATTACACAGTTTAAAGATAAAGTGTATGTTTCTAAACTACTTGGATCTCCGCATATCTGTTAGCTACAAGTAAAAAATACAAGTAACGTTTTGTTTGTCACTTTAAATGGATCCACTGACTAAAACAACTGTTAAAAACGATGAAGACCACGTTTAACGTTTGGTTTAGTGTCTCTGGTGACAAAGTGAGTTTATCTACATGTGAAAAGTCAACACATTGTGTTTTACTCAGACCTACTCCAGTATTTTGGTAACCAAGCTGCATCTAATTGCATTAATTGCGCGTATCCTCTTGTTTGAACACCTGCTCTGAACGATTTTTTTTTCCTTGCTTGCGAAGTACAGACCGCGACATGCACCGAACCATTTGGGCTGCCATTTCTGGAAGTGTTTTTCCATGTAAATGTGTCATCTCGACGCTCACAGACAACCTGTCACCTCCGCCTGCTCGCGCGCGCGTCCACAGCGACCGCACGTGATCGAGGAGTTCTGAGGCGCAGCCACGCGCCAATAAAACAGCGAGAAATTATCCAGAATTTCGCTGTTTGTTATCTACCATTAAGCTTTTCTGCGATTGTTTGTCAGTTTACAGGCTTGGAGTCTAGTTCAATTCGGTTTAACCAAGCTTTATTGGAGTACTAAAGATTTTTAGTTTATATTTCTGTGTACGTGAGACCGGGAAGTGTAACACGTTTTGTTGACAGGTCTGTAACTGTTTGAAACTTTGATAGTATATTACAACATTTATATGCTTCAAATGATACAGATATATACAAAGTATCCCTAAACGGTGTAAAATAAGGCCGACCACATTGTAGTAAAAGTGTTGTCACCATGGTTTTTTGGCGTGTTGATTACAATTTGTATTGTAATCACAATTTTATTACAAATACCATGGATAAACTATGGTGTAGTGTAGCAAAACCATGGTTAATTTGTGGTTACCATGGGTTAACTATAGTAACCATGGTCTTTGGGTTTTTTTGTAGTAAAACCATGGATAATTTTTGTAAGGGAAGAGTGCTGCCTTCCTCACTGTTACCTTAAAACATTAATGTGTATGATGTTTTTATTAATTTTAATTCAAAAAAGCAAACTAAATTTGAAACAAATGTATAAAAATACATAAAATGCAGACAAACAACTCGTAGAGTGTGTCCATGTAATGTTTCTCATTTTGTGGATCCAGTTTAAGTGTAATGGTTACAACCCTTCATGTCTGCTCAGCCATGATATTTCTAGTTTTCGAAATGCAGATGAAAAGCTTAAGTGTATCAAACGAATGTTTCTTTCCTCATTTTTTTTTTCTGAAGAAAAAAATAAATAAAAATCAATCAGACACTCACAGCATTCACCTTTGAAGGGTTTTGTACGATGTAAGATTCTCCTCTGTAGCTCATTTCTAATTGGCTAAACTGATGGTCTTACAACTCCCCGGTCTCTCCTACACACATAATGTATGTCTGTAAATCAGATAGGACCACAAGGTTGACCAACCATAATTACATACAGCATGCCTAATTTAATTTCCTGACAGATAGCACCATTTATTTATTATACTTGTAAAGAAACGTGGTTATCAGTATTGCACAGAACATCTCTGAGTGTGATTTATCTGTGCATCATCGAGAGACAAGAGTGGAATAATTTTTAAGGATCTCACAATATGCACTTTGAACGCGTCAGCATCTAACAGGTGATTCAGAACATCTGTTCAGTGCTTCAGAGGTTTGTCACTAAGCCCCACGCAAGAAATAATTCATTCTGACTAGATTAACCAGCCTACAGCTCAGTCTAACTTATGTTAATCTAAAAAAAAGCTTTATTTTATCCTTTTTTTTCTTCATTGTGTGCACAACATCTTTGTTTCCACCCATTTAAATAATCATTTCAACTCGATGCATTTCTTCATCACCAAAAAGTGCATTAAATTCACCACTGCACGTTGCAACTTCAAAAATTTTAAAAGCAACAAATAAAATTTGGTTTTCAATTTTATTGCACTGAATAGTGCACTAAATAGTGTCTTGATCTATACACACCAACAATAATATACATTCAGGAACCAAAAGCTATCATGAGGAATTCTTGGGGGTCAAAACTGCAGTTTTCTCAGGGAGTCTGTAACATTAGTGCATCTACTTCCAAATAAATCATTCATTTGCTAAATTGTCCCGGGGGCTGATCCCGTGCTGTTGGAAATGATTGCCATTGACTCCCTTACTGTGCGGTGACACTGGGAGCTGTCCAGGACTGTGGTGCTGAAATTGATTGAAGCACAGACGCCTAGCGCATATCCGGCGGAAGCTAATTATATGCACTCTTTTCCTCACATATATTTTTTTGTGAGTGGGCATTGAGCACGTTGTTTTCGATGTTTTCAAGAGTTCATCCACCTCCTTGTTTTTTGTTTTTTTTTCCCCCACCTTTTTTACATTCCGCTTGTGGAAAACGGGCACTTTTGCAAAGCATAGAGCATTTGAACAATTGATGCAGATGTATAATGTTTTAAGAGGTCAAATTTAAAAATTACAATTCTGGTATCAATTGCTCGCCCTCATGTCATTCAAAATCTATTTTTGTTTTTTTCTATGAAGTAAAACAGATGTTAGGCAGCTTTAGTCAGTATTCAGTGGAGCAAGATGCCATGAAAACAAATGCTGTCAGTCCCTAACATCATCTTTCGTCTTCCACATTCAGTTTGGAAGGACATGAGGGTGAGTAAATGGCTGAATTAGAATTTTTTGCCTGAACTATCCCTTCAGGCAAGCCTTTTTTTCCTTCTTCATACTGAACGAGATATGAACGACTCCACACACAAGCCCACCTGGAGATGTGTGAATTCACATATTCCCCCCGAGGGCTGGAGTTCAGCCTTCACTTCATTGCATTAAATTGCCATCGGAATACATTGGAGCTAAACGCTGAGGGAAGGCCACCAGGACCACCTCTATATGATTAGCACCGGCAGAAAGATGAGGATGTAGAGGACTGCTCTGATATTGGATTTGCCAAGGATAACTATAATAAACAGCTCTTTAAATCTAATTGTAGTCATTCGCTCAACACACCAGCTGGGGAATTACGGATCTTGAAGGAGCTCCTCTCCTATAATCAATAGAAGTTTTGCAAAAGCATATTGACTTTGGGGGAGAGCGATTATTTTGATTGAATAGGAGATAGAACAGAATTAACAGTAATGAAAAATGTCACCGTTTCTGACCCTGAAGCTTTCAATAGAGAAAAAATAAGCTGAAAAATACTGTCAAGTCGTTTATGAAGGGGTGCATTCATAGGCTGGCTTCACAATAGACGTCCATCATGTTTTACACAGAGATTCAGCATGCAAATCCCACCGCAATTTACATCTAAGTGACTTCAAGAAGACATGCTGATGCTCTTGTCACCTGTTGATCAGGATCATCAACACTCGATGCAACTTTCCCTACAACACACATATTTGATTTTTTTTGTGTAAAAAAATGCGGCTGAAACCAGATGCATTCGGACTCCACCATCACAATCTTTGTAGTTTATATTCTAAACACATTTTGTTACAAAATCGAATCATTAGTTAACTAATATTTTGATTTAAAAAAAATACAAGATTTCTGAATTTAATAAACACATCACTCGGATCGCTACAGGGCGTTGGATGTTTAAAGAAAAATAATTTAAAAATCGTACATGAACTCTATCCTCAGCACTTTGTTTCTGGTCGACATCGTCTTCGCGAAATCTCTCGAAAAGCTCTTTTTCTGTTACAGAAAGATATGAAATGAAGGATATCTTACGTGGCTTTGCTGATGCGCTTCGGAGGACGCTTCGCTGGAGATGACAGCTCGTCTTCTTCTCGCCATGTGCTGTAACAAAAGCATCCCATGCATCCGAAGCCTGTCCCTTTAAAGCCTTGCTGCATCCCTGCAGGTGGCCTGTCAATTTAGCGGATCCGAAAGACGTCACTGCATGGCTGGAAAAGCTGTAAGGCAGCTTTCATAATAAAAGTCATTCGCGATTTTATTTTAGTATTTCTTTACATTTAAAATTACCCTGTTGTGAAAAAATAAATAAATAAAAAATCAATAAACCTGAGAATGTTTGCTTGTTTTATCTGGGTTAAGATTATTTCCCTGCTTGGCTATGCTGATCTAGCTGGTCTTTGGTGGTGTGAGATGGTCTACTAAAGATGACCAGCTAAAAGTGGCCAAACTTATTCTAAAACCAGCTAGCAGACCAGCCTGACCAGCAGTGCTACTATTGTTAAAGTAAATTAAAACAAATAGTAAATTTGTGAGTTCAGTTACTGGAATAAATATAAAAATGTGAGATTTGTGAACAAAAACTAGCAGAAACCAAAATACATTTTATTTTTTTTTATTCATGTATGTATTTATTTATTGCTAGGTATGACAATAACACTTATTAAAATACAATAATAATAAAAAAACCCACAAAGTAATTTTTAGATTCTGTTTTTGATACACTATGGTGTTTTAAACCTTTACAACTCACTATGAGTAATAGTGTGTTTTATGTTCTTTATATCTTTCTCATACTCCATTTATGTTTTAATAAAAGATGTGAATAGGCTGAACCTTAAAAAAAATAGGTAAATGTCTGTTTTAAATGCAATGACATTAAATAATCTCCAGTTTAAATAAATCTCAAGTAAACTGCAAAAATAACAAATGTTAACAAACAAATCTTAAAACTAAAATAAAAACTAAATGTACAAAAATAAATAAAAATAAATTCAACTAAAGTTGAAAATTGTAATAATAATAATGATGATAATAATAATAATAATAAAGAAACAATTAAAAATAAATGCAAAACTACAATGAAAAACATGGTGTAAAATAGCTAGTAAAATTCACAAACAAAGGGCAATTAACACATTAAATTAAACATGGAATTTTGAAGTAGAACAATTTAAATAGTGTTTTCTTTTAAAACCTACTCCAAGAATCTGTTCTTGGAGATCCCCCCCAACAGCCTATATGATTATACAGAATTGATGACTTCTTTATTTCATTACTTATTTGTTTGTTTGCATGCTGATTAGCTCACCACCATAAATAGATGACACAACATCAGCAGCCAGGAAGACTGTGAAGGTTAAAAACATGCAATTAATGTTTGTAATGTAAAGCGCCCTCCTACACACATCATGATTTAGATGCACACAGCGTGTCACTTGGCATTGTGCTTTTCCTTGGCATCTCTAAATTTGTCTAGTCACAACCACAATATATATAAGGGCATTCAGTTTGTGCATGTTGAATAAAACACAGCAGGCTATTTATAGGCTATATTTTTTTTGTTCATGCACAGTTACCGTTATATCAACCCTGGTCCCGCTCGTTTTGAATGTCTGTCTTATCTGACACACCCACTTCAGATTTTGAAGTCTGTACTAATGATCAAATGATATAAATCATGTGCGTTAAATAAGGCACACATTCAAACCACTGAATATATGAACTGCATATCAGTTGCATTTCATTATGCTTTTGTATGGATGCAAATCAGTAAATCAGATTTTAAGATTAATGTTTGACACCTCAGTTGCCTTTATCTGCTTTAATGACCTCAAATTTGGCAAAGTCTTAAAACTGCACAATGCACAATGAAGCGTTCTGTTCTATTGAAGGGCTTTGATTAACATTGGTCAGGGTGCACCACAGCCCTGCATGAAGCAAATAGGTAGCAGCTTTTTTTTTTTTTTTTTTTTGGGCTTGCACTGTTCATTTTACAAGTGTAAGGGGAGATACGTTGTTGGCTTTAGCAGAAGGAAAAAATGCACAAAATAATCCCTATTTGGGAAACTAATTACAGTTAGCAAACAGGTGTATATTAAACACATAACTGAGACATTTTTGTCATAGTCACATTTTATCAACTGGATTCAGCCCAAGTTAGTAATCTGCTTCCGATTAATACACAGTTATTTCATATACTGTCCTTTTTTGCTTGTTTGAATAAATAGATATGGCACACACTGTCAAAACATTACAAAAGCAGCAAGGAGCCATTCTCAGGTTTTTTTTATTTTTTTTTATTTTTTTTTTTTTTTACAGAACTAGTTGTTCGTGTATAATTAGGCAAATATAATATGCATCACTTACTGTAATGTTTATTTATTCATTAATATTTAAATGTGTTTTGCTGCAAATTCAGAGCATATTTTGCCCCCAGCCACATTTGCGCATAGTTTGGGTTGATTTTAAAAGAAACAGCATACAATAACCAAGTGGACTTTTTATTTTGATCATTTTTATGGAGGAATAAGCAGGTTTAGTCTCTGCTTAGATTTTTTATTCATTATTTTTTTTTACGAGGCTCAACCACATTTACCCTCAAAATGAAGCTAATTTGATTTTCGACAAATCAATAATTGAGTTTAAATTATGTTAACCATCTTTCCAGCTTGCTGAATGCTATCAATTTTCAGGTAAACCTGATCGGAATCTTCAAAAGTCACTGTCACTTCTGAGAGAGCTGATTTTTTAAAAGCTGTTGGTGTGAAATAATGTATAAAATATTGCATGTTTAATGAAATATTTGTTTATTTGAAGCATGCACTGAATTCATACCATCTTTTAGGATGTGACAAATACAGGATACTGATTTCTGAGCTCATTAAATGGACACCTAATGACCGTTTGTCCTCAGTAAGAGATCGATGTGAGTCCTCAGCGTGTGCTGAGGAAGTGAAGATGTTACGCAATTGGAGAAGACACTGATGAGTCCGCAGAGGAGGTGCCCCATTCTTGCTTCGACTTTATTTAAATGTTGGTCTATGCTTGTTTACAAAACCTACACGAGTTTATGCTGTGGTAAAGGAGGGCTGTTTTAAGTCGTAATGGCTTTGATTCATTCCACAAGACATTAGAGCAGATGATCACCTTACAACTGATCTAACGTCTTATGGCTTTATATTTGCTTGGCTATTGTCCAAAGGGAAGCAACAGGCCTGTGTGTTTCCCCTCTGAAAATGTAAGTAAGATTTAGTTTGTCATTTTCCCTCAGTTGTATCGAACCTCTTTTCCCTGTTAAATTTAACACATTCTTGTTTCAGCCCAGAACCTTTGTGTGCTTCATAAGATGGACCAATTTTAAATGCCAAAATCTCCTTCACAATAATAAATGGGATTAAAGTGCTGTCTATGCTCAACAAAGAAATTGGGAAATTATGTTTTTACCTTAGCATGAATTTTATCCACTTAGGAGACGGCAGCTGCAAAGCGCAGACAGCCATTTTACATTTCCATAATTTGGTTGAAAAAAGCCACAAGAGGTGTATTTTCAGGCACAAATGTGCTATTTGTCCCCCCCCATTGTGTTCCCAGCACTATTCTGGTGTACTCCGGGACTGAAATGTTTGGTTCATCATGTTGTTTTGTCAGGCCTTTGTGCATTTCTGTGCCATTCTACTGTACATTATCAGACATTTGCATGATTGTTTTTGTATTTCAGCACTGTTTCTTCAACCTTTTTACCACAAGGCTACTTGTATGACAGAGGCCATTGGGTAGGTACCATCATTTTGTTTATTTGATTTAGCAAGGAGGAATTTTAAAGCAGTGTAGCAATCCCCGGTGCTTTTTTTGCACACACTGATCACAGATTTGAAGTGCACGGTTGTTGAGAGGGTTTGTAAACAATACTGTAGCTGCATCATTCAATCTTAAGCATAAATTTGAGATACAAAGAGCATGTCCGAAGGGCACAAGTGTTTGGAGATTTGTGTCCTCCTTAATCACTATTAATTTGTATTTTTGCTGTCACACCACACAAATGACATGTGGGTAATTAGGACCAAATTAAGAGGGTATTTATCATGGAGATTGCAATCAATTAATTAAAACCAATAATCTCAATATGTGCAAATTGGCATTTGGTATACAATGTAATTGTCAAACTGCATGCATGGAAAACCAGAGACAATTTGAGATCCAATTTGTTGCAGGGATGAAAGTGCCCTCTTAAAAATTAAAAAGGTGTCAGATCACACAGCTGCTTCACGTGGTCAACATTGTAGGCAAAATTATTATATATTTATAGTAAATAAATATAATGAAATATATATCTATAACAGAAGACAAAAAGCACAATTTTAAAGTGAGAATCAATGTAAAAATTAGGTCTTAGTGTTATGAATTTGTAATATCTTATATACAGTCATGGCCAAAAATATCGGCACCCTTGGTAAATATGATCAAAGAAGGCTGTGAAAATTAATCTGCATTGTTAATCCTTTTGATCTTTTATTTGAAAAAATTACAAAAATCTAACCTTTCATTGGATAATAAGGATTTAAAATGGGGGGAAATATCATTATGAAACAAATGTTTTTCTCTAATACACGACACAATTGGACACAATTATTGGTACCCCTAGAAATTCTTATGAGTAAAATATCTCTGAAGTATATTCCCATTCATATTCACAATTTTGAGCACTCCAGGGTGATTATGAACATGAAATTATCCAGCCATGGCTTCCTGTCTCACAGAAATATAAATAGGAGGGAAAACAAAGCCTAAGTTCCCTTAATCATCCATCACAATGAGAAAAACCAAAGAATATATTTCTGATGTGCAGCAAAAGATAATTCAGCTTCACAAATTAGTGAAGTGGCTTTGAGAAAAGAGCTAGAGCAGTGAAATTCCCATTTCCACCATCAGGGCAATAATTAAGAATTTCCAATCAACATAAAATGTTAGGAAACTGCCTGGAAGAGAAATGTGTGTCTATATCGTCCTAATGCACGGTGAGATGGAGAGTTTGAGTGGCTAAAGACTCTCCAAGGACCACAGCTGGAGAATTGCAGAAAATAGTTGAGTCTCTGGGTCAGAAATCCTTAAAAAAAAAATTGTCAAACAACACCTACATCACCACATGTTGTTTGGGAGAGTTTCAAGAAAAATTCTCCTCGCTCATCCAAAAACAATCTCCAGCATATTCAGTTATCACTGGACCTTCAAATGGGACTGGCTTCTATGGTCAGATGAAACTAAAAGATGAGCTTTTTAGCAGCAAACACTCAAGATGGGTTTGGTGAACAGAGGGATAAAAAGTACCCCATGTGTACGATGAAATATACTGCTGTATTTTTGATGTTGTGGGCCTATATTTCTGCTGGAGGTCCTGTACATCTTGTTTAGATGCATGGCATCATGGATTCTATCAAATACCAACAGATAAAAAACCAATAAGTGACTGACTCTGTTAGAAATCTTATAAGGGGCCATGTTTGGATCTTCCAACTGTGCAATAATCCAAACACAAACCTCAAAAACAACACAAAAATGGGTCACTGAGCACAAAACCAAGCTTCTGCTATGGCCATTCCAGTCCTCTGACCGGAACCCTATAGAAAATGAGTGGGGTGAACTGAAGAGAAGAAGCACTAACATGGAGCTGGTAATCTGAAGGGTCTGGAGTGATTCTGGATGAAGGAATGGTCACTGATCTCTTGTCAGGTGTTCTCTAACCTCATCAGGCATTATAGGAGAAAATTTAGAGCTGTTAAACTGGCAAATGGAGGTTTCAAAAAGTATTGAATAAAAGGGTGCCGTTAATTGTGGCCAATATGTATTAGAGAAAAACATTTATTTCATAATGATATTTCCCCCCCATTTTAAATTCTTATTATCCAATGAAAGGTTAGATTTTTGTGAATTTTTAAAATAAAAGATCAAAAGGATTAACAATGCAGATTAATTTTCACAGCCTTCTATGATCATATTTACCAAGGGTGCCAATATTTTTGGTCATGACTATATATATATATATATATTAGAGATGCACCAATGTATCGGCCAACAATCGGTATCGGCCAATAAAAGTCATTTGTTTCACTATCGGCCATCCGCCAATTGTTTCAAAATCAGCCGATGATCAGGGCCGATTATATCCTGTCAATCAAAAGGCGCCAGAAAACGTGTCAGACTGCAACTCATACTGTGAGTGAAGAAAATCTCTGTTGAATTTAGGGCTGTCAAAATTAAGCCCGGTCTCATGAAAATGCGTATAAATAGTACGCCAGATAAAAACGAAAACTCGTGGTACTGATACGCAAAAATTTGGCGTATATATGATACGAACGTGTTTGGCGTGCATATAAAACGCAGTTTTCGCGTGCATATGATACCAAATTTGTTGGCTTGCATATGATACGCAGTTTTCCCGTACATATAATACCCATCTACCCCACCCCACAACCCTAATCCTACACAAAGTTCATTTTTGCGTATCAATACCAGGAGTTTCTATTTTTTTTTTTTTTTTGGCGTACTATCATGAGATCGGGTTGAAATTAACGTGACAATAAGTCATTAACAGTTGAAAAAAAGCGACATTAAAGCAGGCTCTATTTGACCAGATGAATCACCCGTAGTTCAAGCCAGCATTACCAGATTCGCAGTTTTTCTCTTCACCAAACATTTGTAGCACGCCTCGCATCCAATAATCACAAAGAGCTCGGTGCTTTCTTACTTCTGACAAGCAACAAACTCTCAGCTTTCAAATCCTGTGCATTCTATCACGAAATACAAACAATGAATGCTGTTTTGACGCTTTTAAATGTGACGGGACAGATCGCTATTGCACCTCAGTTCAAGTCTCTCTAGTTTCATACGTTATGGCGCAAAATACACATGAATGTACATCATAAGCTGTTGAAAGATACAGTATGGCTTATCAAAATGTATCATGTCTGTCTAATGTAATCGCTCAAGCAGTGTTTCAACCGCGGAAAGATGCCAATAAACAGATTGTGAACAGTATGTAACTTAACGTGACATTTACCTCAGCAAAGTTATTCCGCTGTTCACACTTCATTAGTTAGCTATAAAACAACACTGAAGAGGAGCTTTTTTTTTTTTTTTTTTTTTTTTTTTTACTTATAATTATATATGTATGTTTGAATAAATCTGGCATTAAGGTATTTATGAAGAAAAAAGGAAAGTTTATGTTTAAGTTTATGGTAACAAAAATGGTTGACATTCAACCTGTTCTTTTTCATCAATATTATTTCTGATTTGAATTTTGTGAACGGGAGTTCCTCTTTTGCTGTGCTATAAGCCGGGCTTCAGACGCTTTCACTTTCGAATTCGAATTCACTACCTTGTCACTTTTTACAAGAAAAGATAATTGTCTGTTTTGCTTACATCTATTCACTGTTTAAAACTAAAACAAATGATTGAAAGATGGATTCATTGTTATTCTTAATTGAAAAGCACAGCAACAATAAAACAGTAGGCTACAAACTTATATAATGTAATTAACATAAACAAATAAGAGGAGGCATGATATAGGCTACACCAGAAGGTTTAGCAAACACTGAGGAATCAAATAAATAAAGAACATTTAAAGAAAGCCTCCATAGCGTAACGTGAGATAAACAGCAAAGACAAAACCAACATGTTCACCTTCTCTTGTTTAAGAAGCAGTCTTTTTATTTTACTTTCGCTTGAAAACCAAATCCTCCATCCTGTCCTCCATCGTTTCCTCAGTACTCACGTCATTTTTGCAGCTTGTGCTGACGTGGCGAGTATAAACCAGGCTCTGCTCCCAAAGAGCTGGCATTGAAAGCGCCTCTCTCACTCTCTTCACGTGATCAGAAATCTTACTCCTGCTGCACTGTGCAGCAGCTCTGCAGCGCTTATGCATGGAGCAGAGCAGACGTTTTGGAGCAGCCTAGACCATGCATTGGCACAAATGCGACCACGTAAAATTTTAACTCGCTCATAACTATCGGTATCGGCATCGGTATCGGCCAATATCGCTCTGAATAATTAGCTATCTGTATCGGCAGAGAAATTCAGTATCGGTGCATCTCTCTCTCTCTCTCTCTCTCTCTCTCTATATATATAGGAAGTATAATATATTATAAATGCAATATATATAATTATTTTTTTTAATTATTATTATTTTAAAGTCTTTAGGGTTTCACCTTGTCATCTGATGTGCTGGAAAGAGTTTGTTTGGTATCCCAAAGCAAACCTAATTATTTACATTTACGTTTAGTCATTTAGCAGACGCTTTTATCCAAATTGACTTACAAAGTAGAGACAATCAGATCAACGAGAGAGCAACAATATGCTGTGACAAGTCTCAGTTAGTCTAGCCCACTGCACACAGCAAGGATTTTTTTTTAAAATAAATAAATAAATTAGACCAAAATGAATAGAATAGAATAGGTAAGTGCTAGTGTTAATTGGTCAGGTGATGGCGAAAAAGATGTGTCTTTAGATGTTTTTTGAAAATGGCTAAAGACTCAGCTGCTAGGATTGAGATAGGTAGGTCGTTCCACCAGCTGGGGACAGTCCAGGAAAAGGTCTGTGAGAGTGATTTTGTGCCTCTTTGGGATGGCACCACAAGGCGTCGTTCACTAGCAGGGCGCATAGGTCTGAACTAGCGAGTTTAGGTATATTGGTGCAGCGCCAGTGGTTGTCTTGTAGGCAAGCATCAGTACCTTGAATTTGATGCGAACTATTGGCAAC
Organism: Spinibarbus caldwelli; assembly: GCA_039654775.1. Classification (NCBI taxonomy): domain Eukaryota; kingdom Metazoa; phylum Chordata; class Actinopteri; order Cypriniformes; family Cyprinidae; genus Spinibarbus; species Spinibarbus caldwelli. The sequence continues at coordinate 10,529,903 of CM077264.1, read as the reverse complement.
CAGTGCAAGCTGATGAAGAGAGGTGTAACATGAGCTTTCTTCGGCTCATTGAAGACAAGTCTGGCTGCTGCATTCTGGATCAGCTGCAGAGGTTTGATAGTACATGCGGGAAGGCCTGCATTACAGTAGTTCAGTCTGGAGAGAACAAGAGCTTGGACAAAGAGTTGTGCGGTCTGCTCTGTTATATAAATTATATAAATGAATGTATTTATAGACTTTGTATATATATATATATATATATATATATATATGTATGTATATATACATATATATACAAATAATTCTTAATTTATATGCACCAGTTGCGGAGGAAATCTCCCGATTTTAAAGGTCAGCTTGGGCTAGGGGTGTTTACATTATTCATTAAAGAGATCTATGGTTGCTGGTGGCCCTAATCTACCCCATGGCCCAACGACGCAGTGATAAGCATCAGGTTACCTGCCAGGCCGAGGCAGGGCCGGTTCAAAAGTCACATTGACAGATGTCCATATCGATGTTATGCAAACCTGTACAGAGCGATTCCTTGTTTAGCTAAGCGACCCATAAGTAATTCATTGTATTTAGCGAGAAGCAGCATCTGTTCGGCAGCCCCTGCGAGGAAACCCCGATTACCTGGCAGAAGGTGTAGCCTTTCCAGGTAACCGTGCTAATCAGCTAATAATCTCAGCGCTGAAGATTATTTTCCCAGCATTCAAGTTTGGGGGAGGGATTTTACAAAATCTGGCACCCGCACATCAAGTCTGGCAAGAAAAGTATAAAGTCCTCTGGGGAACATGGGTGGAGAGAACCACAAGCAGCTCGACAAGTTCTTCTGACACTAATGTTTCCTTCACTGGCACTAATAATAGAAAAGTGCCCATCAATTTCCTTTCACCTGTGATCCCCAAGTGGCAGAAATTGCCGCTGCACACTGATGGCCGGCTTTCTCGGCGCAGGCGTGGTGTGGCGCTCTGGCTTCCCTGCTGAGAACCCCCTTAGCTTTCTTAAGGGGTGAGAGGGTAATTCTGCCTGAGTGTGGTTTCTGCACTTGACCTCTCTTTGCCTCCCTTTAAAGAGTGTGTTTTGATGAAATGGTGAAATCATTTCTTTCCAAACTTCTGATCCATCTCTGCTGACCTAAACTGAGCAGTGTCCTCTCTGAAAAGCTGCAGATATTGTCTTACTTGCTCTTTCACTCTGGCCCCCGGAGCCCCATAAAAGCTTGAGATTTGAGATCCATACAAGCAAAAAAACAAGAAAACAGGGCTCTGAAGCAATCAGCGAGTGCTAAGGAGAGTGACTGCAATTACAGAAATGCAAGACAAAAGCCATTTCAAGGCACTCACCTAAAACATTTTCACCCTCATCTGGTACGATTCTTTCCCATCTTTTCTTTACTTCGGATGACCAAATACAAGGTCTTGTGGGATGTGATGTTGTGGCATTGTTGCAGTATATCAACCTGTACTGGTAAAAATAAAGGTTCCAAAAAGGGGCTTTTCGCAGCAATGCCATACATTCTTATAAAATATAGGTTCTTTATTGGCATCTGTGGTTCCACAAAGAACCTTCAACATTCACCACACAAAAGGTTTTTTTGGGTTAATACATATTTTATAAGGAAAGGAATGGACGTGATGTATGGTGTCCCATACTTGGAATTTGTGCTCTGCGTTTAACTCATCCAAGTGCACACACACAGCAGTGAGAAGTGAACAAACACACACACACACGCACACACCACAGAACCATGGAACCTTGGGTGACCAAATTCAAGGTGTTGCCAGATGCGACAATGCAGTAAGTCAAATAACACTCTTAAAAATAAAGGTTCCAAAAGTGGGTTTTATCAACGATACCATTAAAAAACCATTTTGGGTTCCCCAAAGAATCTTTCAGTGAGCAGTTCTTAAACAAAGAACATTTTTCCACTATAAAGAACCTTTTTATAGAAAGGTTTCCTGGACATTAACGGTTAATCATGGAACCATCGATGCCAATTTAAAAAACCTTTATATTTAAGAGTGTACTATATAAAAATAATCACTAGTGGGTCTTGTCGCCTACAATCATTCATACTCTTTTATATAAAAAAAGACTGAACGCATAAGAAAGGTGCACATGGGTATATTTGCTTAAAGGAAAATATGACAAGGAGTAAACAAACTTAAAATCTGCTGAAATACGTGTTGGAGATGAAGCAGAGGGTGTTGAAATCACTCCTGATTTGCATGCCCTGCAGTCTCCGGCTCTCACCGAGGACTGATGTACAAGGAGATGCGAGCACTCTTTACACGTAGTCCCATGACACGCTCTACGTGCTCATTATGAACCCAACTATGCCTGTCCAGAATGTTTCCCTCCCCCATAACACACACGCGCACACAAACGTGCGCATATCACACACAAGCCTTCTTACATGCACGCTCACACACGCATCCACAAAAGAAAGATCGGCATCCTGCACTTGTCCTTTACCCTTCATCCATTGTTTGGCTCTGAGGGGTTTCCACGGAAACCAGAATTAGAATTTGCCTGATACTTAAAGACAAGGCTGAAATGTGTTGCATGGCATCTGTAGTCCGTATCACATGTAAACAACTCGATTACTGACAACCACTGACACTCATTCACTCACAAAATGTAAGTTTATTGCACGGATTGTAGTGTAGCAATAACCTCATCAGTTATCTGTTAAATATGACTATTCTCGTTTGAATGAGGAGCTTGAATTAATTATGAAAAATAGCAATTTATAAGAAGCAACACATTAAGTAGACATATTTGAAATACAGCATGAGATATAAGCTGCCAGTCTGTGGCCACATTGATTGGACTGGCAAAGCTGCAGAGAAGGGCTGGCTTTGGTAGGAAACAATGTTTCTAAGCAACAGCATCCTGTCAGCTGATCAGGACAGCCAATAGAATGCAGCCATGTATTCCGCTTGGCCAATGAGGGAGCGCACGGCTTTATTTCTATCTGTGAGGGTTTAGTGTTAGGAGAATATATTTACACACACTGACCAAGCAGCCAGCAGGCAGATCTACGTAGTTCTGTTTTGTCCAGAAAGGCCTTTTTCTTTCAGTATGACTCAAAACAACATGAAACTGGATAAAGTTTAAATTTAGGTTTCATTTTAGTGTTTTATGATGCTTTATGAAACAGGAAAATGCAACCTGTTGATCTCAGATTGTATGTATACATGATTCATTCTGGTCACAATGCTTTAAACAATTGGAAATACAGTCATGATTTATAATTATTTGATTTTTTTTTCCAAACATGTCATTGTTAGCTCCCTGATGGGCTTTTTGATCTGCACCATTTGATTTTTCTGCAAAATAATTGCTGCCGTTTCTATTTTTTTTTTCTTTTCAGTGAACAAGCTACATTTGATGCTTGCTGAATTTTGCCTGAAGAGGAACTGAATGTGCATGAATATAAGTCACAATATGTGATCAATTGGACATAAATGCATCCAGAACAGAAGGAAATGTGCCTTGAAAAAACAAATTGTGGAAAAAAAAATCCCCATAGGAAGCTACAATTACGGCAACATTCTATTATGTTGCTGAGTACCAACTATATTGAGAAGGTAAAAGCTTCTTTTTAAATGTCAAACACAGCCTCTATGCAACACAGATTTCCAGAAATGTTAAAAAAACAGCATCTTCGCTGCTTCTGCGCAAAAAGCAACCTTTTAAATCTGCTTTTTCCAATTACGGCTAGCAGGCAATAGGTTTATAATTAAGGCTATATGCCACTGGTTTGAGTGTACTTGGAGTTTCCTCTGGCCTGGCCATTTTCTAGTCTGGAATCGACATTGAAAGTTTCATTACTGCAGAATTTGTGATATCCCGGTGCTCTTTGTTTTGCTTCTCCGGCATTAGGCCCTCATATCAGTCTAAAAACCAGCCTTAAGGACCCTCCATCTTCCACCCTCCATCTTTGGGCTCTGGATGCAGAGGAAATGAATCTTCCTGGGTCCTCGTGCATTTTGTTGGAGAGTAAAGAGGGGGGACGTAAAACCAAAAACAAAACCTAAAAGGGAAGATGATGACCCTTGACGAAGAGAAAAGAGCTGAATGAAAGGCCATTATTTGGAAAAATCTCAAATGCAAAGCCTATACCATAATGTTATAGCTGCCATGTTTTTGGTCCCTAAGCGAAGAGCTTTGGCCAATGAGTAGAGAGTGCACTCAAAACGCTGGCACATAGCATTTGGAGGGCTCTAATGTTCTTTTTCCATGTTTTTCCACTGGAATACCTTTCATGCTCACAACCTGCCATTACTGAAGATTACAACTTATATAATCTACCAACTGGGTCTCTACATACTTGGGTCGAGGATAATTGGGTACAAATCCATTATCATACTCTCAAGGCCAAGCACACAGGTTTCCTTCTGTGCTGAGTTCTTATTCATTTTTCTATTTCAATTTTTCAGCCTTCGTAAATCCATTTTGGAGAAAGAACACTAAATGAATTTGGGCAAATTAGATTTTATCTCATGTTCCCTTTTTTGAGCTCCACATCAGAACAACTGCATGTAAGATTAAGCTTAAAATCTTTTTCAGACAGACATGCATGTATGTATGAATTAGCTGCTGAGGATTTTAATTAATTATAGCGATGAAAGAAACAAGTTAATAACTTTTCATACGAAGACTTGAATATATGTACAGTAGTTTGTTAAATAACCTAATTATTATTATTTTTTTTCTGACAGGTTAATTATAGTTAACTTAAACTAAAACTATAAAAATTATAAAATAAAATATAAAAATCGTAAGCTATTGTAAACTAATGATTGCTTCAAAAAAGAAAAGAAAAGGTAAAAAACCCTCACCATAATAATTTCAAACTGTACCAGAAAAGCACCTCCATTAGTGGTGTTCTGTAAAGATTTATTGACCTCTCTCCTAATCATCATGGAACTACCCTGTCAATTGACATTTAAAAATGGTTTGTTAATATCATAATTTTAAACATTTTCTGGAAGACAGGCATGCTGCCTATTGAATACGGAATTAAAAGTGTATTTACAAAGTCCAAATGCTCCATAAAACGTGGAAGTGAAAAGGCATTTTGAGCATTCGTCATTTTTTTCTATGGCAGAAAGGGAAGACAAAAGAGTGAGATGACCTCATCTGTCACTGCTTTGCCTTTTCGGTGTACTCTGCTAATGGGTGCATAAATGGGATGTGCTTTGTCCCTAATTATCAGTTCTAAATTTCCCTTTTGTTAGACCTCTCGCCAGCCAAACCCTGACCAAGAAATTTCTTCTACCTGAAAAGTAAATTTAGATTATTTTTCATGCTATATTCAAATAACCCTGCTGGAAAAAATGCTGGTCTCTCATTCTGATTTTGCCTTGTAAAACTAGGTGATTATAACAAAAAATAAAGACAATCTGTACTCTTAAGTTTCTTTATTCAGTTTACAATAAGGGAATAAAAGGTCACAGACATTTTGGCTAAAAGCCTTCAGTGCATCAATTAATTGCTCATTCATTGCTCATTTTACACAATCTGTGAGCATTATAAGGTGTTGCTGCTTAATCAAACAACAAAATCCAGCTTAAAGGGATAGTTCACCCCAAAATGAAAATTCTGTCATTAATTACTCACCCTCATGTCGTTCCAAACCCGTAAAACCTTCGTTCATCTTCGGAACACAAATTAAGATATTTTGGATTAAATCTGAGAGCTTTCTGACCCTCCATAGACAGCAACGCAACTGAAATATTCCCAGGTCCAGAAACGTAGTAAATACATCAGTAAAACAGTCCATGTGACAACAGTGGCTCAGCTTCAGTTTTGCGACGCTACGAGAATACTTTTTTTTTGCGCAAAGAAAACAAAAATAACATAATTAACTCAACAGTTCTTCTCCCCCCGAGTTACGTCTTCCGCCATTTTGGAGAGTACCCAAGAATGTATTTGACGTAATCAGCGTTATTTACGTTCAGGGGGAAAGCGCACATGAACGTATAATCTGCGTAATAAGCGTTGTTTACGCTTATGGGAAAGCATGCGTATGTATTGTGAATGTGATACTCTCTAAAATGGCAGAAGACGTGACTCGGGGGAGAAGAACTGTTGAGTAAATTGTTATTTTTGTTTTCTTAGCGCAAAAAAAAGTATTCTCGTAGCGTCGCAAAACTGAAGTTGAGCCACTGTTGTCACATGGACCTGTTTTACCGAAGTATTTACTATGTTTCTGGACCTGGGAACATTTCAGTTGTGTTGCTGTCTATGGAGGGTCAGATAGCTCTAAGATTTAATCAAAAATATCTTAATTTGTGTTTTGAAGATGAACGAAGGTCTTACGGGTTTGGAACGACATGAGGGTGAGTAATTAATGACATAATTTTCATTTTGGGGTGAACAAACCCTTTAACTCATCATAGCACAACTAAAACCATAGGCTCAATAACACTTCAGACACAGAGATACTCTTTATAAATATCGTATCTAGAAGAAACAGAAAAAAGAAGCCTTTCTTTGTAATAATTTTTGGTCAATGTCCTCATCACAACAGGACTTCACAACCTTCTCGATCCTAATGCGTTTCAGAAGTTCAGTGCTGTGATTATGATCAATGTTTTGTCTGCTGATGACTGATTTGTATTTACTCACTCTGATTCTCAATGTTTTCCCAACATACAGTAAAAAATATGGATAAAACCAGGTGAGACCACTTGGAAAGTGCCCAAAACCTCTTTAAATCTAGCCCTAGACCAATTTAGAGCAGCAAACCAGCTGTGTTGTAAAATTCTCACTAATCCAACCCTGAGCAAGACATTACTGAAAAGTAAATTCGGATTATTTTCTATACCATTCCTTCCGAAAACCATCTTAACCATCAGCGTAAAATGGTTTGTGGGTTTAAACTAGTGGTGTTAAGCTGGTAAGCATGATATGACAAACTGAAAAGAGCCCAAAAGCATTCTAAAATGTCTCAAATGTCTCCTTATTTCTTTTATGTCACTGAAAGTAATAATATCCTCAGAAAACCAAACTGATTAGCAGACACCCAGAACTACTGAATTCAACGGGTTAATAATGTGACAGAACATCTCATCAATCCAAATCTCTCATTCGTATTACCGCAGCGCTGTAGTTGCGCTGTTTCGCCGCTGCTGAAGGGGGCGCTCTGACACTCTCTGCTCCTCATGTCCTCTGTTTATACGCAGAGCTCGACGAATGCTAGTTACTTCCGGCGTTTAGACAGCGAAGAGAGCTCTAAACTTATTTACACTGAAAAAATAAACTTTTATAGCGCATTGTACCTCCTTTTTAAAGGTTCTCGCTTGTATGTTTTATTTTATGCGGCTGTAGGTTGTCTCTTGGACAAACCTGTGCTCTTAGAGAGCTAAAGCTGTGTAAATATTATCATGAGAAGTATTTAAATGGACGTACAGGTAAGTTATGCATAACTTATTCAGCTGCGTGTGTTTTGGACTTTATACTGGTGTTTTATTTTGATTCTTTTTAAACGAGCTTATTATTAACCTTTAACTATAAAAACGAAAAAGCAACAAAGGAGTTTCAAAGCAGAACTATCTGCTTGGTTCTACATGTATTTGTCTGTTTGCCTGCTTATTTGTTTGTTTTTATTATGTAAAATAATTTTGTTGGGAGAAATTCTGAGTCTGCTTTGCATTTATTCACTTGATTATTATGATCTCTTTCAATAATGTTTTAATTTCTCATTTGCAGTGTTAAAGCTGTTATCATGGCTGCCTGCCTTTTATTTTTTATTATTATAAAGTATTAAATAAAATACATTTTGTAGAAAGATCTGCTCTATCTGCATTGTATATATTAACGTGATTATAATGATTTATTTTAATAATGTTTTAATTCCTTATTTTCAGTGGTAAAGCTCTTATAATGGCTACCTGTCTATTTTTATTTTATTTTTTGAAGTTTTGTTTAAACTATTTTTTTGTGGGGAGATCTGCTCTAGCTACTTTTCATTGATTAACTTGAATATTAATTTTCTCATTTGAAGTGGGAAAGCTGTTAATATGGCTGCCTGTTTTTTTTTTTTTTTTGTATTATATAAATAATTTTGTAGAGAGATCTGCTCTATTTGCTTTGCGTTTATTAACTATTTAATTTCTCATTTGCAGTGTTAAAGCTGTTATTATGACTTCTCATCACAACACTACATCAGAGGACGATTTCCCTTCTCTGAAGCCGAGACGCATCCAAAACCAGAATGTTGTCCACCGGTTAGAAAGACGCCGGATCTGCTCCGGTCCAGTCGGGGCACATTGGTACCGTGTGCGCTGCTTCCACCAGAACCTGTTCCCCAACTTCACAGTGGTGAATGTAGAGAAGCCACCCTGCTTCCTGCGTAAGTTCTCCCCTGACGGGCGATGCTTTATTGCGTTTTCTTCTGATCAGACTTCTTTGGAAATCTATGAGTACCAAGGATGCCAAGCTGCTGAAGATCTTCTTCAGGGTCAGGAGGGAGAAACGCTGGCCAATGGGAACGACCAGCGTTTCCTCAACATCAGAGGCAAACTCTTTGAACGCTTCTTTTCCCTTCTCCACGTCACCAACGTGGCCTCCAACGGTGAGCACTTGAATAGAGAGTGCAGTCTTTTCACTGACGACTGCCGTTATGTGATCGTCGGCTCAGCTGCTTACTTGCCTGAAGAACCTCATCCACACTTTTTTGAGGTGTACAGAAACAACGAATCTGTGACACCGAACCCACGCTCTCCTCTTGAGGACTACTCACTGCACATCATAGACCTGCATACGGGCCGGCTGTGTGATACACGCACCTTTAAGTGTGACAAAATCATTCTGTCACACAATCAGGGACTGTACCTGTACAGAAATATACTAGCAGTGCTTTCTGTGCAGCAACAGACCATACATGTATTTCAGGTAAGTGTGTAAGATTTCACCGTACAACATAAATTACCCGGAACTCTGTCTTATATGTTGTATTTTATTTCTATTTATTCCTACCATTCCTGTCAGTTCTCTACAGTTCATACAAATGGAAATTGCAAAACGTACAAAAAAAGAAAGAAGGGCCCTTCCGTGTCAACTCAACCAGAGGTCCCCGGCTCAAATTTTTGATTTTGCTAATATTTTTTTTCTGAAGAAAGATAAACATGTTTAGTGATGAAAGCCAAAATATTAAATGTCATGGATGAATATTTACTGAGTAATCCGCTTTTTTGTAGAGGAGGATCAAAATGTCAATTTTCACCTGAAATTCAGAGCCAAATTACAGGGGACTAAAAATGACTGAGAGATTTGTAGGTCTATTAGTAAAATCTGTTGACTTTAGCAATCTTTGTTGCATTGTGTGCCAATGGTGACCGTTCAAAAATGGGGAAAGAGCACTTTTCAAGTTTTTTCTCCAAAGTTTGCAGGCCTGTAAATCAAGAAGTATTAAAGATATTTTAATGCCCTTTTAGATTTTGGGTCTTGATTTTGTGTCTAGATTTTGTTCAAAAACCAAATGTGGGTCAATTTGCAAAAATATGATACTACTTTTCTTTTAAAGAGGAATGTCTGAAGAACAAATAATATTGAAACTAGAAATGTATCTTGTTTCCTTCTGTCAAAACAACAGCTTTGAACATAACTGTCCGAGTGCCATAAATATTCTTTTCCCCAAGTTTGCATGCATATAACTCAAGTAGTCTTAAAGATATCGCAATATGATTTTAGATTCTATATATACATACACACACACACAACATGCCAGAACATGCTAGCAACATGTTAACTTCATGCTAATTATGCTAGTTACATGCTAATTAGGGCTGCAAGATATATCGCATGCGATTGTCATGCGCATCTCGTCAGTAAAGCCGGTTCTGTGATTATTAATAAATCTCCATCACCTGTTTTCAGATGGAGCGGCATTTAATACACAGAGCCGTAGTTCACTGACAAGCTACACAATATCATGTTCAATATCGCAGGCGATTCATCTGCGATTCTGAGCGTGAATTGCATATGTTCAGTGCAGTTGTTTTGACAGAAGGAAACAAGATACATTTCTAGTTTGAATATTATTTGTTCTTAAGATATTCCTCTTTAAAATAAAAGAAGTATCATATTTTTGCAAATTGACCCACATTTGGTTTTTGACAACTGAAAATGTGTACAATTTAACGATTTACTCCTGGAGCCATATTGAAATTCCAATATCTCTGGAACTGAACAAAAAAGGGCCTTAAAAATTAAGATGCCAAAAGAAAAGTTTAAGGCCCAAAATCTAAAAGGGCATTAAAATATCTTTAATACTTCTTGGGTTACAGGCCTGCAAACCTTGGAGAAAAACTTGCTCTTTCCCCATTTTTGAACGGTCACCATTGGCATATAATGCAACAAAGCATAAAGTCAACAGATTTTACTAATAGACCTACAAATCTCTGTGTAAAATTAACATTATGATGCTGCCATCTTTCTGAAGTCATTTTTAGCCCCCTGTAAATTGGCTCTGAATTTCAGGTGAAAATTGTCATTTTGACCCTCCTCTAAAAAAAAAGCAGATTACTCAGTAAATATTCATCCATGACATTTAATATTTTGGCTTTCATCACTGTACATGCTTATCTTTCTTCAGAAAAAATATTAGCAAAATCAAAAATTTGAGCTGGGGAAGTTTCTGAAATTTGGTTGATTTGACACGGAATGACCCAGAAAAGAAAGAAAAATAATTTTTGTTGTAATTAAAATACAAAGTATAAAAAATGTTTTTAAATTTAAAATGTATTCTTAAAGTATTATTAACATATTTTTTTTTTATCAAAGCAAATTTAGTCGTTTTTCTACTTTGTGCACAAATATAAGTAGCAGAAATTAAAGAAACGAGAGGAATATATTTTCTTGTTAAATTATTAAATATATAGAATATATCTAAAATATATAAATAGATCTATCTTAAATATACAAAATATGAAATATACTTTAAAGTTATTGACAGTTGTTTATCAAAATAAGTTTATTTTGTCAAACATGTTGCTTTTGTACCCATAATTTATTCAAATTTCATAAACATAAATAGCAATGCTTAAAATAGAGAAATCATTTTTTTTTCTATGGATACTAAATATATAAATATATTCTTAAATATTAGACATTCTTTAAACTTTATTGACATAATTGTTTATAAAACTATTTATTTTGTCATATCTATTGTCTATCTATTTACCATGTTACTCATACAGGCATCACAGGTTTGAATTTGAATTTCTCAAAATTTTTGGGCAAATATAAATAGCAAAAATGCCAATAAATACAGAAATCTATTTTTTTTCCCCCTTAAAATATTTCATATATAAAATCTATTATTAAATACAAGATATATATTTATATAAAATATTTTTTACAAAATTTATATATATATATATATATATATAAAAATGTCTTTCCATTCCCCCCCCCCTCTTCTTTCCATCATTTTCTATGATTTCTCTACTGTTTGTACGAATAAAAATGGAAAATGGGTTTCCTTCCTTAATTACTTCTCACCAAAATATTAAACTTACTAAAATATTGAACTAATTGGATTTTTGATTGTTCCTCCTAACCAGGTGACCCCGGAAGGAACCTTCCTTGACGTGCGCACCATTGGTCGTTTTTGTTACGAGGATGACCTGCTGACACTGTCTGCTGTTTACTCCGAGGCCCAGGCTGAAGGCCAGCCCGGTTTCTCCCGCCTGTATAAGGAGAAAACCATCAACTCTTTAAAACACCGTCTGCTGGTGTACCTGTGGAGGAGGGCAGAGCAGGATGGCAGTGCCACGGCCAAACGCCGGTTCTTTCAGTTCTTCGATCAGCTCAGACAGCTGCGCATGTGGAAGATGCAGCTCCTGGATGAACATCACCTGTTCATAAAGTACACCAGTGAAGACGTGGTCACACTGAGGGTCACCGACCCCTCACAGGTACAAACCACCAGCACTGGAGTAACCAGAGATTGAATCAGATATGCCCTTGCTGGCGTCATCCCTTAATCTCTGGTAGTGTAAGATATAATACTTGTTATTGTTTTGTATTGAATCTTTATACAGGTGGGATTTGTGTTTCATCGTGGTTGGTGGATCAGAAGTAAAACATTGTGTAAACTACCTTCTCAATTCTCCTCTTCATTTTAGCCCTCTTTCTTTGTGGTTTACAATATGCTAACCACTGAAGTTATTGCGGTTTTTGAGAATACTTCAGACAAACTTCTGGAGCTTTTCGAAAACTTCTGCGACCTCTTCCGGAACGCCACGCTCCATAGCGAGGCTGTACAGTTCCCCTGCTCCGCTTCCAGCAACAACTTTGCCCGTCAGGTGCAGCGCAGGTGAGATATAAATATCAAGCAAGGCCAATTCGTAAGTCACAAATTGATGGTCAAGCCAGAGGAGGCCTGTCTCACAAAAGGCTATAACAATGACTCAGTGTAAATGTGGCGCTCTACATATTAGGTGGGAACTTGCTCATGCCGACACCTTTTGATATTAAAAACCCTAATTAGTAGACCTCGCACATGCAGGTTCTGGGAAAAAAAGGAACAAAACTTAAAGGTTCGGAAACTTATTGAGAAACCTCATCCATTCAAAATGATGCAGACAGACTTCTTTCATGCACTAATTTTTTATTTATTTACTTTTTTTAAAGAGGACCGATTATGCCCCTTTTTACGAGATGTAAAATAAGTCTCTGACAATGATAGCTTTAGCAATTAGCCTTACAGAGTGCCAAGAAGCTCTTTCAGAAAGGCAATTTGGAAAACAATTTGTTTGACGTTCGCGCACGAAGTGTTGGTATTGATTCTTAAACATTTAGGTGACGTTACCAATTTTTTCTGGGATATTTTCTTCGAAAATTAAATTTAACTACAGTATCCTTGGCTCAGATGGGGGAGATTATGGCGACTCCTATGTTCATTAGTGCAGCCCAAAACACAACACTTGTAATGCCTCTTTGGCGTTGACGTTGTATATACAGTGGGTACGGAAAGTATTCAGACCCCCTTAAATTTTTCACTCTTTGTTATATTGCAGCCATTTGCTAAAATCATTTAAGTTCATTTTTTTCCTCATTAATGTACACACAGCACTCCATATTGACAGAAAAACACAGAATTGTTGATATTTTTGCAGATTTATTAAAAAAGAAAAACGGAAATATCACATGGTCCTAAGTATTCAGACCCTTTGCTCAGTATTTAGTAGAAGCACCCTTTTGATCTAATACAGCCATGAGTCTTTTTGGGAAAGATGCAACAAGTTTTTCACACTTGGATTTGGGGATCCTCTGCCATTCCTCCTTGCAGATCCTCTCCAGTTCTGTCAGGTTGGATGGTAAACGTTGGTGGACAGCCATTTTTAGGTCTCTCCAGAGATGCTCAATTGGGTTTAAGTCAGGGCTCTGGCTGGGCCATTCAAGAACAGTCACGGAGTTGTTGTGAAGCCACTCCTTCGTTATTTTAGCTGTGTGCTTAGGGTCATTGTCTTGTTGGAAGGTAAACCTTCGGCCCAGTCTGAGGTCCTGAGCACTCTGGAGAAGGTTTTCGTCCAGGATATCCCTGTACTTGGCCGCATTCATCTTTCCCTCGATTGCAACCAGTCGTCCTGTCCCTGCAGCTGAAAAACACCCCCACAGCATGATGCTGCCACCGTCATGCTTCACTGTTGGGACTGTATTGGACAGGTGATGAGCAGTGCCTGGTTTTCTCCACACATACCGCTTAGAATTAAGGCCAAAAAGTTCTATCTTGGTCTCATCAGACCAGAGAATCTTATTTCTCACCATCTTGGAGTCCTTCATGCGGGCTTTCATGTGTCTTGCACTGAGGAGAGGCTTCTGTCGGGCCACTCTGCCATAAAGCCCTGACTGGTGGAGGGCTGCAGTGATGGTTGACTTTCTACAACTTTCTCCCATCTCCCGACTGCATCTCTGGAGCTTAGCCACAGTGATCTTTGGGCTCTTCTTTACCTCTCTCACCAAGGCTCTTCTCCCCCGATAGCTCAGTTTGGCCGGACGGCCAGCTCTAGGAAGGGTTCTGGTCGTCCCAAACGTCTTCCATTTAAGGATTATGGAGGCCACTGTGCTCTTAGGAACCTTAAGTGCAGCAGAAATTTTTTTGTAACCTTGGCCAGATCTGTGCCTTGCCACAATTCTGTCTCTGAGCTCTTCAGGCAGTTCCTTTGACCTCATGATTCTCATTTGCTCTGACATGCACTGTGCGCTGTAAGGTCTTATATAGACAGGTGTGTGGCTTTCCTAATCAAGTCCAATCAGTATAATCAGACACAGCTGGACTCAAATGAAGGTGTAGAACCATCTCAAGGATGATCAGAAGAAATGGACAGCACCTGAGTTAAATATATGAGTGTCACAGCAAAGGGTCTGAATACTTAGGAGCATGTGATATTTCAGTTTTTCTTTTTTAATAAATCTGCAAAAATGTCAACAATTCTGTGTTTTTCTGTCAATATGGGGTGCTGTGTGTACATTGAGGAAAAAAAATGAACTTAAATGATTTTAGCAAATGGCTGCAATATAAGAAAGAGTGAAAAATTTAAGGGGGTCTGAATACTTTCCGTACCCACTGTATCTCCAGTAATGGCAGACTGCAGCTTCTCACTCAGGGCTGTGTGTATGCTAATAGGGCAGAGAGCGTCACAAATGGGCGGGACTTTTTCCCCTCAGTGACATGAACAGAGGGAGAATCTGAAACAGCTCTTTTGGAGAGACTGTTCATGATTTATTGGTTTATAAAAAAATGAGTCGGTGAATTTTTAACATTTATAGGTTGGTTGTTTTCACACACTGCAGCCACACAACTGTGTTCAAACACCTTATAAAAGTGATTTTTGCATAATAGGTCCCCTTTAAAGAAATCTGTCATGCTCACCAAGGCTTAATTTATTTAATAAAAAATACAGTAAATACAGTAATAATTTAATAACTGCTTTCTGTTTTAATATATTTAAAAATTTATTCCATTGGTGAAGCTGAATTTTTAGCAGTCATAACTCCAGTCTTCAGTGTCACATGATCATTCAGAAATCATTATAATAGAGCCCTATGAAATCCATTTTATTTTTTTCCAAATTCAATTTTTTTTCCATTTTCATTTTTAATTCCGGTTTGGAATCCAGAATTAAAGCAATTAATTGAAATCATGAAACTTACAATATTAAACAACAATTTATTAAAAGTTTAACAAAAAATACATTTTTAAGATGAAATAATGTTTTTCTTTTTTTTTTTTTTAAATTCAGTTTTATTTTTACTAAATTCTATTTTTCATTAATTTTCTGGATTCCATTTTAATGGTTTCATTATATATTAATAATCAAAAGAGCATCTCTAATTTATTGATTTCATAATAAATACTGTTGTGAATTTACATTTTTCTGCTAAATAATTCTGGTAAATAATTTTTCACGGTTTCGTTGTTAAACCAAACTTTTAATTTGACAGGTTGCTGTGAAGAACTTTAGGTTTCTGTTTGTATATGATATGGTGATAGTTTTTCTCAAAAGAAATGGTAAAATGCTCATGAAGTGTGACTCAGATCAGTTCAAGATTCAAGATTCCGCGATTCTGTCCGCGTTTTCCGCATTGTGGAAATCATAGGGCCCTATTATAATATGCTAATTTACTTCTCAAGGAACATTTCTCATTTATAATCAATGTTGAAAACAGCTGTTAATATTTTGTAGAAACCAATATCGTTTTTGTGAATAGCAAATTCAAAAGAAGAGCATTTATTTGAAATATTACAAAAACTCTTTTTACTGTTAATGTTCAACCATTTAATGCATTCTTGCTGAAAGAATAACATTTCTTTAAAGAAGAAAAAAGCTTATTTATTTCTTTTGTAAGCAAATTAATTGTCCCCAATGTTTGTATATAAATAAAGTGATTTGATACATTTATTTATCAAACTAAATGAATTTTCTTTCCCCTCTCCTACCCAGAGGACAAGATCTCTCTTGCATTTTAATCCAAGGTTTTGTCCTAACCAGTTGTTTCTTGGATTCTATATATATATATATATATATAAATAAATATATATAATAAATATATATAATTTTTTTGGCATTGTTGTTGGGTAAACCCACCCACACTGCAAAACTCATAGGTGTTATTTTGTTTAATTCATTTGAGTCACTTGACCTGCACATTATTTATGGACCGGTTGGTTTGTCCCCAGATTTAAAGACACCATTGTGAATGCCAAATACGGAGGGCACACAGAGGCGGTCAGGAGGCTTCTCGGGCAGCTGCCTATCAGTGCTCAGTCCTACAGCAGCAGCCCATATCTGGATCTCTCACTCTTTAGCTATGACGACAAGTGGGTGTCAGTCATGGAACGGCCAAAGACCTGTGGTGATCATCCCATACGGTAACTCTGAGTTTAAAAGTGTCTTTTACTAACCAGTTCAGAAGTGGATTTTTAGTGCAATTAATGACTTTATTGGAATATTATTTCACAGCCTTTTCATGTATTTTCTTTTTACTTTTAGAGCACTCCTGAGTTTTATTCTCTTGCAGGCTTAAATGTAGACATATGCACAGTCTAAAGATTGTTGACAAAGACAAAAGATTTGCAGAAGAGGCCAGAATGTACGTCCACTTTTTCAGTATAGTGAAAAATGAGGCCCAGCGTGAGGTCTGCATCAACTTGTTAAATCTTGAAACACTGAAGTGTAATTTCATGCCGTGACAGGCGATCTTTAAAAGACTTCCTGAGAGCTCTCAAAAATTTCCCTGACAAATGTTAACATAATTCTCTGATGTACCAAACAGCGGTTCGCTTATGCTGTAAAACACACCGGTTTCTTGCTGTTGACGTGCGAGTTGGCATTGTAATAAACTGCCACGGGTTTTTTTTTTTTTTCCCCCCCTCCTCCTGCAGGTTCTATGCGAGGGACTCGGGGTTGCTGAAATTTAAGATCCAGGCAGGCCTGCTGGGCAGACCCATTAACCATGCGGTCAGGAGACTGGTCGCGTTCACCTTCCATCCCTTCGAGCCGTTTGCCATCTCTGTGCAGCGCACCAACGCCGAATACGTCGTCAACTTTCACATGCGCCATGGATGCGTATGATAACGCATGTGTGAGTAGAGACGTGCGCTTTGAGAGACTATATTTGTTTTCTTTTTATACATCCTTTTTATATTAAAGTTTTATTTATTACAAATGTGATGTCTTTTATGCATTTACACTAAATGTTTTTATGTTTAGGCTTTTCTGTTCTTTAACTAAATTGCAATGTACAAAATAAAATGGTTTATTTATATTACAGTATTGTTTGACCCGTTGTCCTGCCTTTTCTCGTTGAAGGTGAAAGATTGTCAAAACAGATGTTTTTGTTTTTCAGCATACTTTAAACTGACGGAACATTAAGATATTCTCAGTTCACATTCGTCATCTGCCATTTTTAAATAACAGAGAAAGTATAGAATATGCTAATGCCCCCTTTTAGCAGTTTTCCCCTCAAAAGCCTAATGAAATAGTTCAGCTTCCATTACCAAGTCAGCTCCCACATAGTCGACCAGCATTAACCAAAAAACGGAGGTGGGTTCAAAGCACGCAACACCACAGCAACACTAATGCCACAATAATAACAACAAAAACTAATTCTGAAATTGATTCATTATAGCCAGTTTACTAAGTGAGAGGCTTCCCTGTGGGAATACGATTGTTCAGTTGATAGAGCAGAGGTTGAAGAAAATGCATCTGTTTTAACAAGCACTTCAGCGCTGATTGAAGGACAATTTTCAATACGGGAGATTGCGACAGCTTTAAAACGCCAGCATTTTTGTGAACTTCCATACGGAGGGGAAAGATTTTTCTCTCTTCATAATGAAGCCAAAATACAATTAGAACTAATAAATCGAACGCGCAAATCCCAGACGACTCGTATTTGGAGTCGCCGTCTCGGTGGGAAAGGAGCATGTCAAATCTCCCCCCACCAGTCTAAAAGCTTTCTTTTCTTGAAGTTCCGCAGAGTGCCATTTTTTTTTGAGTGGACCCCTAAGTGCAACTACTGTAAGTGTAATCATTCTCTCAAGGCTTTATGAATACGAATCCCTGATATCCCGCTAGTTACTGACAGAAATTTCCCCTGTCCAGCAAGATGAACGCGTTCTTGTAGGTGCTCCAGGCGCGGTTGTGCGCGGGGCCCCTGAACGCAGGAATGAATGCTTTTAGCCGCGGACTGGATTGAAAAGTGTGATCCTAGGGTTCGGCGTGGGCGGGAGTGGGAGGGTGTCGACTGTGCTTCGTAGGGCTTCTCTCTCATTTAATTCATCTGTAATGGTGCTGCTGCGGTATGGAACAAATAAATCTTACCGGGGTTATAATTTCCCCGCGCAATCAGTTCAGTTTTGCGCTGCATGGGAAAAAAAAGAGGGGAGAGAGAGAGAGAAAAAAGGTGAAACGTACGGAACACTTGATTGAGGAGAAAATTAAGCGAAACGTTGTGAATTGTGATTGCATTATTCAACGTTTTCCATCGCATTCTTCCTTCTTTTGTGTTTCTATTATGTGTCGCGGTGACCTGTCCCCATCACAAATGATCCACACTGCTCCGGGTATGAGAGAATTAATTAGATA